>PRKT01000759.1:212800-238666 GCA_003671525.1 Saccostrea glomerata
AAAAAAAGACATTACCTGAATTAACGCTAGATGGCGCGCAAGTTTTTCTCCGTCATCATTTTATGTGTACTTTCATATAAACGTAAATTCCGCGAATTTTACGTTTACGCTTTTTTTACCCTTTCCGCCGCCCATACTATCGATGCTTGAGAACAGTTCATTTTATCCATACAAGTATATCATTGAATAAAGTCAAACTCAAACACCTTCATTCACTGATGCTATCTGGCAACTTTAGCCTTAATTGACCAACTTTCTTGTGAAGAAAATTAAAATGCAAAAGGTTTACAACGTCAACGAAATCGACGTCGTTGGCGTCGACGATGACGAGAAATAATTTAAAAGAAAAATCAATAAGAAAAACTGATATGGGACTTTTCGGTAAATACCTTATGAACGAGTATCGGTCCATCTTGATCATCTGGGTCTGTGGGCTCACTTATTTCACTTTTGTTCTCTGGTATCTAAATATTCGAATACTGAATTTTATGAATATAATTGTGATTCGAAAAGCATTCAATTAATGAAGACAGAAATCATTATTTCAGGTATTTTTTACCATATCTGTTTTAATACTTTTTTATTTTGTTAAAAATGCATCCCAAATGTATTTAATTGTTGCAATTTTAAGATACTTGGCAGTAGATGTTCAATGCAGAAATTATTTAATTGTTATACCTGGGTATTTATTTTTAGGCCCAGTTTTACCCGGTATATGATTGAAACTGTTCTAGAAGGCTTTAGTTTAGTCGGAAAGTTCTGAATCATTTGATTAAATAATACAAAGAAATCATTTATCATTGATAAGAAATGAATGAAAAAATTACCTCTTCCTCAAGATATTGAAACAACCGGCTTACGTCTCCGATTCTACTTAACATTCTTATTGTCTAAAAATCAAAAAAATACATTGCTCAAATCTGAACTTTGCGTTTATTTTGAATGAAAAAGTGATGTAAATTTTTAAAATAATATTAATCGTAAACATACCCATTTTGTATGTATATGAAATGTTTGACTTTTTCCATGACATTTTTTTGAAAATTTTAGTATCCTGTATCTTACTCACGCTGACCGCCAAAATATGGCTGAGATATCGCCGACTCGGCGTTAAACAATAAAACATCAATCAATTTATCTTACTTACGCGGCCTTTGATTCTACAAGAAATAAAATAATAGGTTTAAGTATATTTTTTTTAATATCTCATGACACCATCTATATTGCATGTATTTCTGTTTACAAATTGTAAATTGATTGTGTTACAATATTTATTCAAACTGAGAATTAGATCATCAATTAATTAATGCTTTGATTTATATTACTAGTTACAATGCTGAAGTTGTTCTCGTACCTTAAACGTCGTCCTGAATATTTCCAATAACCTTTAGGCTAAACAAAAAGGAAACTCATTTTAAATATAAAACATAACTCAAGTGTCTTCAGAGCATTATTAATCAATAAATATGATTGTCCAAGCACTTCTACGGTCCTAAAACTAATTAACTTTAATGTCCAAGTCATAACGAAGTAATTAATTTTTGATATATTAAAAATCGGTACATTACCAGTGGGCACTTAAATTATCCTCCTTTATAAGCCGTACTAATAACCAAATAAAGGCATTTTATTGTTCATATTCATATCTGAATAGATAATCATTTAAAGTTAGATAAAAAAAAATAATTATTGTATTAATGATATATGTGTACATGTGATTGTACGATTTGTTGATGGAACAGTCACTGATCAAGATTTCTGTACAGTGAGACTGTGAAGTTTCAAGATTTACTTTATAAATTTTCTTGTATGGAGAGTAAATTTACAGTTTGTTTAAAAGGAAAAAATATTTATACTCATTCAAAAAAATAAGAAAAAAAAAAGAAAAGCATAGTAGGAACAATACCCTGAAAAATGTATGATAATTTCGCCATACATTTTTTCATATATGGATATGATGCATTCGAGTAAAATGCGTTATTTTTAATGCAATTGTTGACTTTACAGCTATTCTACAAATCTTACAGACAAAAAGACTAGATTTAACAACATGCCCAAAAAGATTTTGATCTCAATTTTCATTTGTTGTTTTTGATGCAATTCCTTCAGACGGGGGTTTTGAATCTGGTTTTATCTGAAAATTGACGCTTTCCAAAAATGCGGCATCTGAATGTTGCATATAGTACAAAAAGGAAAATGGGGGAATGGAAGCAGATGTATCGCAATCTACAATTGCAAGAGGTTTTAGTGTTAAACACAGCACCATATCTAACCAATAAGACATAAACCATTAACATGGAACATCCAATGTTCGCAAACATTACGGAAGATCAAGTGTGACATCAGAAGCAGAGGATCACTTCAGAGGATTACGTAAATTTCAAGAATTTGAAACAATGACGTCATCTACTATTTAAGCTATCCCTGAACTGCACAGACCATCTAATAAGACCGTTTGCAGTTGTCTTCGAATTATTGCAAGAGGATTATTCATGCAATTGTTCTGACCCCACAGCACCCAAAATATCCACTTCAAAGATCTCAGATCAATAGAGTATGACCGCAGCATCGCCACTGAATATTTTGGTTTAGCCACTAGTTCAGAATGTTTATAGGAAAGCCTCTTCTAAGTTTAAGAGTTCTAAGGTTTCGTAATGAACGTTAGACAGGAATCTGCCTCAAGGACGTTAAAAAATTGGTGATGGTAGAGTTATAATGATATGGAAAATGGTACTACATAAAAGTAAAACTGATTTAGTTCATATTCAAAGGGGTTTGATGGGAAAAGGTACTCTAACAATGTTCTACCTGCATATGCCTATTCAATTTTGCAGCATCCTAGAGACGTAATTCAATCTGACAATACATTGTCACCTACGGCTCGTTTGACAATCCAATTCCTGTAAAGCTACAGCAATCTGCTTCTGTCATAGTCATCTAAATCGCAAGATTTAAACCCAATTGAGCAACATTGACATGATTTGCCAAAGACAATCGCATCCCCAGACTTTGCAACAGCTGACCAAAGCAGCTCTGCATTTGGAGTGGGAGAGTATTCTTCTACAGTTTTTATCACATTGGCCAATTTGATGCTGTTTTTTTGGCCTATGATTTGTGTCTGTGGAGGGCATATCAGATATTGATCGTAAATGACCTTAAACTGTCTATGATGTTAAAATTCTTGGGTTATTATGACATTTAGATAGTCTTCCTATTGCTATCTATACATTTCTGAATTATGAGTTCATCATTTTACTAAATAATCTTTATGTTCAATGTTTGACTAAAATTCTACTATGCGTTTTCTATTTTTTTTTTTGAAGAATATGTGATACATCTACACATCGTCTCGAGCCACGGTCCTTAGTCTGCATATAGCTATTTCCTACCCGTGGCTGCTTGATCACTAAAAGTTTGGTAATCTTGAATATTTACGCCTGTATACTGTAAAGTCATATTTAGCCAATAACATTTTTTTTTCCAATCGCAGTTGTAATCCAGAATTGACTATCAGCAGTATAGAGGAAATATTTCGTTCACTGCAATTGGCTATTGAAGAGTCGCATCAATGTAATAATTATATTGTTTTGAAATAAGTTTAGAATTTATTCAAGTCCAAAAGTACAAAATCAAAATTTACACTTTTACACAAAAATTCCTAAAGTGAGAGTGAATTACAAACAAACTCAGGCACGTCTCATCTTTGACAACTCCTCCCACATTTCCACATTTCATAAATGAACCAATGAAACAAGTTAAAAGACAGTAGTAAAGTTTGGGGAAAGCTCAATGACATTAATTTATAACACAGGAAACATTTGAGTAAGCATAACAAATTCAAAGAAACACCAGTCTAAGATCTGACCATAAGCCTGATAACAATTATGAGCTAATAGCATCGATACCGTGGGATGGAGAGAGAGATGTCAAGTTTGAGAAATTACAAACACGTGCAGCAGTGCTCTTTCTGAAGATCAAATAAAACAATTAATTTTCAATTACAAATTCCCAGTACATCAATTATAATATTTAAACAATACCTAAATCATAAGTACATCTAAGAAACTAACAAATTGTCTTTATCAAAAATATGAATTTATACGCATGTATATAACATCAAAGTTTATTATCCTACACTATGCTATATTCTCATTGCTCAACATTTTAAATAGATTCGAAATGTTCTTTTCTTATTCAATCAAGGCCAGAATGGGAGAAGATCGTACATTTTGGCTGTGGTTTGCGACAATGACATCTACATAAAATTAATAATCAAATGTGGGGTTGAGATGAATTTGGAATTTTAGATAATATGCAAAAATAGGTGACCTACTGCGATGGTGACCAATTGATCATATGCAATATTATTCTAGAAAATAGGCTAAAAATATAATAAATTGGACAAGGTAAGAATATTCAGTATCCGTAAGCATCAAAATGGACTGGAAATTGACTATCACATCCTTTGTTGAAAGAAGGATATACATGGTGATAACGAACAGTATTCAATATGAAAGTCCATAAAACAATACAAAATAGGAGCAGAGCACACCCGGACCTCTGAAACTTCAGAGGTGGGATCAGGTGACATGGAGGAGTGAGCATTCCCCTGCTGACCGGTCACACCCACTGTGTGCTCATTGTCATGATCGTGAATTAATGGAAAAATCCGTCGTCAAATCAGTGTATAAATAATGGACTAACAATTGGTATGATAAACGTCAGTCAGCATTTGACTCAATAATAAATTGTATTTGCTGACAAGGTCATTGTATCGGCCATAGAACTTACGAAATGATGACTTCTAACGAGACTGTTGATATTCTTGTTTCATTAACTTGCTTGTCAATAATTTACCTCGTTTTAAAAATTGTTCATACGTAAAACATGCTCTTGCGTATCCAATCAACTGAGATATATACACTCCGTATGCAGGTGATGAAGGTAAATTGCTGCATAAGTAAGGAAAGTTGAAAGTCATTAAAATTATTATTATATTTTTAGCCTATTTTCAGGAATAGTATTGCATATGATCAATAGGTCTCCATGGGACGTATATTTGAATTTCAAATGCATTTCATGTTCCTTTAAAGAATACGTACAAATACAATACAAATATTTGTCTTTTATTGAAATTATAGGATGCCAGATGTTCCTTTAATACAAATTATATTTGAAATACTGGAAAAATTCAGAATATAATTTCTGTTCAGATTTAAACTTCATGTAAATTTTTTAATTTTTCATTTGAAAAAAAAAAAAACTCAGATTGTTTATTATTATTTTTTCATAATTATATTATTCAGAATAACAAACTATGATATACTTTGACCTTGTATTATCTGAAATGTCAACTGGGGATAATTCACATGGTGGGCAGTGGACAAGTGGAGTAAGTTTGTTACATTTTTTTTTACTTGCCCGCTGAAATTCCAGCTGAAATCTTGCTTGATTTTCATTGTTTCCATCTCGAGGTTGACTGTCGATCGATGGTCTATAAAAGAGATATAAACTTATTTATTTATCATTTAAAAATGCTTAAAAATTAAAAAAAAGAATAACATACAATTAACATTTATTGTTTACAGTTCAAATATGAAAATGCTTTTTTTATTTAAAAAATTACTAACATAGAACTATCAGGGTTGTCAAATGATAAACCACTTGATTGACTAGGACTTGAACTGGACCTTGGACTTCTTCCCTCAGAGTTAAAGGCCTGTATAAAAGATCAAATTTCAAATTAATTCATGTGGCTACACGACCTAAATATCTGTGGAATGAAATATTGATAGCGAGCACAGAGAGCTCCTTATACTAACATAGGAACAGAGGGAATTCGGAATGAAATTTGTACATACGTCAGGAAAATTTTTATGTGAAATATTCCAAGAAGTCCTTTCCTACCAGGATTCCATGCAAAAATTGGGAATAAATAAATAAAAAAAACATGAAATATAAAATTGCTTTCGGTTTGTAGAAATCTTAAAAGAAAAAAAAGAAAATACTCTAGAATATGCTTCGTAAAAAATTGCACTATATCCATTGTTTCAAAGAGACGCTCGACTATTTCCGTAAGCCGTCCTCAGCAATCTGATTAAAATTAGATCGTTGTTACGCTCCGAAATTCCGATTGTCGCTTTGTACTGCGACTATCGGAATTTCGAAGTGTAACAAAGATCTGATTTTAATCAGATTGCCGTCCTCAGTTATGTCCTGTGTAGTCACAGCTAGTCGAGATGTCTCATGCAACTTGATGTTTGAAGTGACTGATCAATGTTTTAAGTGAGTTTTTTATGGTAAAACTGCGCTCGCCCCAACGGTCACATTGTAAAACAAATTAATGATTTGAATGTAAAGAAAATAATTATATATAAACAAACACCCATGCTTATTTCAAAATATAAATTAAAACAATTTAAAATCAAACGAAACAATAAGATCCAAAAGTGCAGTACTATATTTCCATAATCATTGCATCTCTCTCCTCTCTGTCTAAACTTTGACCATCCTGTGTTATTGAATTTCCCGCCTTTATCATCATTATTTACTGAATGTATGGACTCTTGCCATTCTTTCAGAGTGCAAACTGTACACTTAGAAATATTTTTAATTTTTAGTTCATTTATGATCAAATATACGACGGGGTATTAAAAAGTTTGTGGACTGAGGCTATAAAATTAGTACTATGAAATCTATACTTTCAAAATTTATAATGAAAATAACATCCCAACATATAGAAATGCTGAAAATTTTAGCTTGATAAGTTCATTATTTACCAAATTATTTTAAAATAAGATCGATATAATATGATCACCTGGCACCGTCGCCGTTTAGTTTCATGACGTCCGACAACATTGTTTTTCAATGTCCGCTTCTTCAACCTCATACACTTATTTTGATGAGATTCTCTGTGGCTGAGTAAGGACTTATTTACAATGTCATGAACAGCGGCTTTCAATCCATATATTGCAAATTGATTTTTACATTGGGGGAGATCTTCTCTTGATGGGGCTAGCATATTTTGCTTTATGAAGTTTAATATCTACAACACATGATCAACGTCATATTTCGACGTGATTGATTTTTCACACCTTGACTACAAATCGACATTAACTGTGCATCTCTTTTCTTTCTGAATCTCTTTTGGCATTAGAAACAAGTATTATGGATGTATTTTATTTCGCCGTAGCCATTGTAAACATTTCCTAGGTCTATACCATTTTTTTTTCAGGGACAAAACGTTATTGAGTGTTAAAAAAGAAAACCCCTCCCCATTTTAGATGTCATTTTCAAGGCCCTCTTTGTTTGGACACACCATGTAAAATTCATGATAAAATTTCATAGATATTTCAGACTGAGGTAAAAATTTAATTATTTATGGTACAATAGTATCTCAATCTGAATTAACGGAATTTTTGCACCTCAAATGCTCATATCAAAAGCGTTTTTTTTTTCAGTTACACTTAGGTCGAAGTAGCGCCGCCTGGACATACCATTGCTTACAAAAACATAATTAATTTATTTGAAATATTATTCTTTGCGGTTTATTTAAAAGATAGAAAAGATTATGCTTACTAGATATTTTAAAATTCATTGATGTGCCTTTTTAAATAAGTTTTAAATTTATGGTGCTAGTCCACGATCTTTTTGATACCCCCTCAAAGATGGTGCAAATAAATTTATAAAATGATTTGTGATAAAGAAGTTATAATTCTACCAGTTTACTAGTATCTCTTAAGTTGTAATTAACAACTTAGAGATCATAACGAAATACAGGTATTATACAACTTTACAACATTCAATAGATAATGTAAACTAGTATTCATAAAATATCTCATCTGAAATGATCAAAGAAGAAGAAATCAAAACAAACTGCTGAACGGTGAATACATGTTACAAAGAATGCCAGTAATTGTTTAGATACTACAGAAAATACATGTATAGACTGAAATATTTCAGGTAACGAAAATATTTCAAGCTCAAAAGTCCATAAAACAACACAAAATAGGAGCAGGGCAAACACAGACCTCCGAAACATCAGAGATGGGATCAGGTGACATAGAGGAGTGAGTATCCCCTGCAAACCGGTCACACCTGCTCCTTGTCATTATAGGAAATAACGGAAACATCCGTCGAAAATTCAGTGTGTAAATAATGGTCTAAGAATTGGCATGAAAAACGTCTGTCAAAATTTGATTTAATGATACATTGTGTTTGCTGCTAAGGTCATTGTATCGACCATACAACTTACATTTGTATGAAATAATGACTTTTAACGAGACTGCTGATGTACCTGTTTCGGCGACTTGTTTCGGATAATTTACCTCATTTTAGGACTTGTTCATACAAAGAACATGTTCACGGGTATCATGGCCATATCTGGCCCCTTATTTGAAGTAGAAATCAGAACACTGGTAAAATTTTGATATTTTGTAGTTAATAACTTAAAATGATGCTTGCTTTAAAAAAAAGCGCTAATTCGGATTCAAAGCTTACATGTAAGTCCCTAGAGGATGAAGAAGTAGGATATTTTCCCAAAATTCCTCAATTTTTGAAGAATTTCATTATACTTGAGATATTTTTCTCTTCGGAAAACATAGAGCACAAGGTTGCCTATCTCAGATTTTTTACACATAAACTGCATATGATTCTAGTTGATAAAATATGTAAATTTGTTAGATTAAGCTTTATGTTTTCCGAAACAAAATGTGCTGTAAAATCAATGATAATTTGCATAAAATGAGAAAATCGAAAACTCTAGCCATTTTCCCCTCTCTGTGACATTCGCGTGTTTCCCATGGGTAACAATTGCACCCTTTTATTAGCAGACTTATTTCTGTATTTATCTAAAGCAGAATTTGTGCAAAATCGTATGCGCGAAAAGAAGAAAGTTTAGACCTCGAAAGACTGGCCACAGAAAGAATATGGTTGCATTGAATTTATTTGACGGAGTTTCAGACGAAAATACAAGCGGATGTGACAGACCGAGAAAAATTCAAGATGGCGCTGATGGGGATCTTGTTTATTATTAGGTATGTGTATATTTCTTTTATTAAAAGAAAAATAAGTAACGACAAGTGCCCGTGGTTTGGGTTTACTTATTCGGGGAATAAAATATTCGAAAAGAAGCTTATTTATCGTATTGACCTTTAAAACTTGAATACTTGATTTTTACCCGTTAAATGAATATTAAAATAAATGAGGTTAATATTTTCTCATTTTTTTCTGTATAATTTCATGACATATATTCATACGAAAATATTATAAAATACTTAATCTCGAATTCGAAGTTATTATACTTCGAATTTTAGACAGATCTTTGCACTGTCAAAATTTTAACTTTATCCTTATTACCTTAGAAAAATAGGAATTTTGTATTTGTATTAATGAAAAATATTGAGACTCTAATCCAGAATTTTCACTTGAGAGTAAAAAATATACAAATCGAAACCCCATTACTAGCATTGTTAGTCCGTGCTCAGTGAAGTGTGCAGAGTTTAACAATTGAATACACCCATTGAAACGTAAATATTAACACTAACCGAGCTCGTGCCCTGTTTAGGAAAACAGTTTAAGTTGCACGGGTATATTTAATTTGTTAAACTCTGTACAAAAATACAAAATACAACACTAAGCACGGTCTGGCAATACTTAAGTAGGGTTTTGCTTTCGCATATTTCTATAATAAGTTTTCTGGATTTGAGATGACATATTAAATGGACAAATTTTTTTCTAAATATTAAGGAATAAAATAAGAATTGTGAAAGTGTAAGGATGAAATCAATATCCTCCCGAAATTCTTATTTTCAATAATTTTCAGATAAAATCAGTTTTTAATTTTATTTTCTTGTGAAATGCTAAAGCAAAATATAAGTCGTGACATTATGCAGAAATTTTGAGAAAATATTTACTTCAAATCTTTGTTTAAGCACCTTTAATAAATATGGATAACGAAATAATGCATTTTCATATCAATTCCATTTTTCTAAATCTCCATAATCATATTCTCCTTATTCAAAATGCGCCAAAAAAAAATCCTGAAAGGCTATAGACAATTATTCTTTATGCAGTTTCTTCCTGGTTTATATGCACCTAGTTTAAATCTATCCACATATTGTTAAAAGAATTGCCATGTCATATGATTCAAAAGATCAATGAGATGATTGCTTTATTTAGGGACTTATTCAGTTAAAACTTTATTTTAAATTCGAATCATGTTGATCTTTACACAGAACATATGCAGTTCATCGTGCAAACTTCATAACGTCAAACAGTCTTTATACACTGTCATCTTGTGATTTACTGATGATAATATTATTAATAATATTATTAATTTCCTGAGACAATTATAACAGAACATCCACAGCTGAGTCGAACTTGAAAATCCTCCAAAGTTTTTTTTTTGCTATTATAAACTTAGAAAATGTGTGTACATGTACATGTAACAAACTGAGCAAATAAAAAAGGGGAAAAAAACAAAGATGACCAAATTAACATTGCCCAATTATATTAATATTTAAATAAAAGCATATCATCACTGTTTGAAGAAAAAATATATATATCGTGAAATCCTAGTTTTCTATCAGTTCGGATTTTTTGTTGAATAGTGTGAGTCCATTCTACTTGAGGCAATTCGTTTTAGACTTCCGATAGATTTTATACTGAGTATTCAGATAAAAAAATGTTTTTGTCTTCAAGCATCCTAGGAGATCGGTAAGTTAGTGTTTACCAACCTGACCACAGCAAAACTAGTTGTTAACAAACACAAGGAAAGCAAAATTCTGTTCGCTTTTTGCAACAAAGTGTCTTTCGTCCATTTATTGTCCGGGGTAATTAACCGTTCAAACAAAAAAAGCTAGAGGTACAAATTAAAGTAGTAAGTACTGAGAGCACTTAGCTAAAAAAAGGATACTCTGCTGTCCATATATTGTATGGCAAAGTACATACTTTGGTATGAGAGGCCATAAATTAAATCTTAATATAAGAGATCACTATGCTAACACATAATTTAAAAAAAATCTGTAAAAGTATCATTTAAATTTAGTTAGTGGTATAGGAGGACTTGTGGATAAGAGATGGATACCCGTCATTATTACTGAAAGAATGACAGTATCTACCAATGGAAGCCTAAACATGTGTCCGATCAAACAGTAAAATAGGAGGTGCAGAATGACACTTTGTGAGAAAAAATTACGTGAGTCTCTTCAAATTTCAGTTGTATTTACATGTATACACTGGGATGAAGGAAAGAGATGGACATCCCAAAAGCGCCAAATCGTAAGGGACGGATGTACAAACGGACGGACAAATTAATTTATTAGGAGTTAAAGATTGCAAATTATTTTTTGTGTTTAACGTTCATTACTCAATAAAAAGATCAATATTTTTCAAAAGATACAATGCAATGGCAAGTTTCATTTTTGAAATTATGTTTTATGTATTACGGACTTAAAATATAGAATGAATAAATTTTTGAGAATTAAAAAAAAATATCATTACAGCGATGTCTTGGTAAATAATGTCAATATTTATTTTAATATAATTATGAATGATTTGGACATTTGAAAGTCAATTTCGACGAGTTATACCTTTATTTATTGTGTACTTATAACTCATATACTAGTACGCAATATTTTGATGCAATCATTATGCCAACTTACATACATAATGTACATGTAAAAGCAACAATGGAAACCATTTTTATAGCATAATTGTTACTAAGTTCTTATAAGGAATTACACCTTATGCTTATTGGTCTTCCAGTCTTTATATATATATTTTTAATTTTTTTTTTCACTATATAAACGACTCCATTTGGAACTTATCCATTTTTGTGTAACGAGTAGTGGGAAAACAAGCTTAATGTAGTCAAGGAAGGTGTGGTTTTAGAGAATTGATATACAATTAATTTGTTTTTAATTACTGTCACTCTTTGCAAATGATTGTGAGTTTATTTCTTTCATTTATTTTAATGTTCTACGTGCAAAATTTTTTTAATTGACGAAAGTGACAAATAAGTTCATGTAATAAAGATATCAAACACCGTTCACGTTCAAAATTAACAATATGTAAGTTCTAGTTCAAGTTAGTCGATACAAAATTAAAGGTATTGCTGACGTTTTTCATACATATTATAATGCCATGATATGCACACTTGTTTGTTTTAGGATTTTTTGGGTTTTTTTCTATAATGTCAAGGAACACACTGGGTTATGCCCTAATGTAAAAAAGGATTCTTACCCCTTCATAGCATCTGATTCTGTCATGTTTTAGAGGTTCGTATTCGCTATCATCCAAGTAAAAATTATTTAAAGGGCATTTTTGATCTTGAAAATTGTTCAAAATCAGAGGACTTCGATATTTAATTATTTTTTAAATAATACTGGACATATATTTGGAAAGCTTATAATATTATATTTACATATTTAAATAAAAAATATATACGCATTTACATGTACATGTAGTCTCGAATATTGGAGAAATAAAATCACTGATATCTCACTTATCAAAATATTTCATTCACAAAACCCTTGACTCCTGAATTCAAAAACATCGTGTGAATTTATATATTTATGCATATATAGTTCTTAATACGATTTTTTATGTGTATTTTACATCTATGGGGAAAAGATCAGGAAAAGCAGAGTACCTAGATTGCAGAGAAACAGACCAATCCATGGCCCAAACTGCATCAATAATAAATGTGCAATAAGCAAACAAAATTATTTTTTGATGGGGTTCGAATCCCCAAAAGCCTTAGTTATTTTTTTTTTACTATTAAGTAATTTTTGCTTTTCGAATTTTCCACAGCAAAGCTTTTTTCATATTTTCATAACTTAAATAATAATTTTTTGGTTCAAATACTTCTTGCCTATTTTTATCATTAGCATATCAGTTTTTCTTTTAGAATAATAATAAAAAAAATAATAAGAAAAAACATTTAATACCAAAATTAGTGACGTTTCAAAGTTTAAAACAAAGATAATAATTATTAAAAAAACTCACCATGTCTCTGAAACTGTTGTAAATAGAACAACAGATCCACTTAAATATTTGACATAAAAATACAACATAGATATCCTGGAATTCCAATTATCGAAGTATAAATTTATATACCCTTATGTTGAAACGTGACTTTTGAAGGACTTTTTTAGAGGTTCCTGAAAGGAGTTGAGGAATAGAACTTCTGTAATTCAATACACCAAGAAGATCATTTAAAAACCAATCAGAAACATAAAAAAGTTAGTAGCTAAAATTATTCTTACCTTTTTCAATGAAGGAAGATAACTGCAGAAAATTAATGCGACTGAAATTAGTATATTAGCATTACTTTTCTTCCCCGATGTTTTATTTTATTTTATTTTTTTATTTTTTTTTTGTTTCGGAAAAGTAGAGTTGATTGCATTGAAATGCATAAGACTTTCTGATTAATCTAAACTCTTTGTTTAAATTATAAACTTTTTAAACCCGAAATCAATGTTCTAAATGCAGAAGTAATTTATATATAAAGTGTAAAAGGAGTTTTGACTCCTTTCTTTAATTACAAATTTTAAATTTTATTTCATAATATACTAGTATATCACTTTACATGGATGTTCTTAAAATTTAAATTAAGACAAAAACGTTCTTCATAACATTATGCGTAATATCAGAGTTAAAAATCTATGGTCGTTAATCATTGTAATTTAATAACTCACTTTCCTTTATAATTAACTGGATCCCTGAACATGAGGCACCCGTAGCTCCAAATTCCAAATTTTAATAAAAACAATATAAATAATATGAATAATTATAGATGTATTGGACAGTAGGTACACAGTAAATCATCTACACAATCTGTAAATTACTTCCAAATTTTCTGTTTACCTTTGGGTTTTTTTTTAAATTTCTATTTGCAGAGAGGTGTTAAAAGTTAGATTAAAAAAAACAAACAAACAAAACGATTTCTAACAATTTAAGATATGAATTGTTACTGAAGAAAATTTGGTATATTTACATGTATGCACATTTGTACATCTCCGACCTTGCAAGAAAGCACAAAAAAGCACTCGAGCTCTATCGCAGCCCCCCCATTTATTATTGAATTAGAGTAATTTAGAGTAAAAGTTGCTTCAATGATAAAACAGAAAAGTCGAGGGATGATTTTGTTTCATTGATTTAAAGAATAATACAGGTTTTCGAAACAAAGGAAATAACTGTAAACATCTTTAATTTCACGTGTCTAATATTTCACGATTTCTTTACGTTGGTATATTTTACGGTGGTATTAATTTCACGGTGACTAAATTTCTCTTTACTTTGCATAATTGCAAATTATTTAAATCAACAGATTCAGAAAGTATCCTTGAGTAACATTGTTATCATATGCTAAGATGTCCTGATTACTGTATATTGGAAAAATCACGATGGTTTTAACTTCTCTTTGTTCGCGATTTATCGTTTTTCCACGAAATAAAACCCATAGTAAATGCTATGAATATTTTAGAAACGTTTAAATACTTATACAAAATTTAAATCAATTTCTTGCTGCGTGAAATTAAAACTATCTCAAATGGTACTTTTTGAGAATTCGTGAAATTTTAACAATTTGGAATTAAAAGGACTTACAGTTTTTCCATCATTTACAATTTTTCTGACCAGAAAGAGAGAAAAGCTGGGTTTTATTATGTGTTAATAGAAATGGTTCATTGATAGTTCAACGATGTTTGCGATTGTTTTATTTTTGCGGAAAATTCTTTTATCGCGTACATAGTGAAATTTAAAAGACCACAATCTTGTATTCCATTTGTAAATTAATCACATGTACTTGTTGCTGTTAAACAATATACTTACAGCTTGCATAAGCCCCATTCTAAAAAAAAAAAACAAACACAAGATGTGTTTGTAATACATTATGTGCCCGGCGGCAACAGATTTCAAAAGAGCTATTTCTCTAGCATACAGGTCACAGTGAAGGTCACATGATCATAGACATTTGCCTCATTTGAAAGAGCAAATACGAATATACCAAAATAACAAATATGATGTCTCTATCTCTCATGGTTCAAAATTTATGGCGAAGGTTTAAGTTGACAACAGAGAGACCATCAAAAGGACAAACAGACAGGACAAAAAACAGTATACGCCCCGAATCTGTCTATCCGGGCTTATAATAACTTCTCGTTACAATTACAAGTTTAGAGTAACATGCTAAATTGCAGAGGTTTTCTTTTGAAAAAAGTATTACCATGCTAAAAAAATCAATGCTATCTTTAAAAAGTAAAACCCCCAAGTATGATTAATTAAATGACCATGAAATCAAACTAGTATATGATACTTTAGTCACAGAACGATGTTAAAAATTAAAGATGAATTTATTTATGAATTAAATTAGAATTAAAAACAAGTTTTTATAAGAATAAATTGATTTAGATACACATTGCATATAAATATATTCACAATATAATTCTATACAACGACCATTCTACTCAAAAGGCGAAGGATTAATTTAACTGTTGCAGACTTGATTTAACAAGATCGTCTCAGCGTCCGTCTATGGTTGTGTACGACGACCTCTTTGCTATTTCAGTGATCATAGAAACCCCAGCAAAAGCCGAGAAGACAATAGAAACTGCACATAAATCAAATGAAAAGCCAAAGTGGAATATGCTGCTGTCCGTTACCAATTTATCGTAATTTTCTGCAAACACTGCCACAGAGACACTTAAGCATTGAATTCATATTTTGGGATGTCTTCGGTCCTTTAACACACCTGGCCGTGATGACAAATTGAAAACCGCGCGTTAACGCGGTTTGATAATTTGTCGGCACGGCCAGGTGTGTAATAGGACCGAAGACATCCTAAAATAAGAATTCATTCTTTTGTGACAATCCAATTTCAAAATCCTAAGAAAAGTTTTCTTAAATTGCTGATTGGCTAGAGCATAGCAGAATGGATTTATGGGACTGTTGAGGTAACACAGCCAGTATGTAAACTGATACAATTTCATGTTCACGCATCCCCAGCCATCATCACAAACACCAATGATCAACACCATTATATGATAAGGCGTCCAGCACACAATATAGGCTCCAAGAATAAAGGTAATTGTACGTAAAGCTTTCCTGGCTCGGTTCTCCGACTTGGAATTCACTTTTTGACGATTTCTATTACTTCGTTTTCGTTTATCTCGCATAGATTGAACAAGGTTTTGTAGAGGGCTCATAAGACTGGGTTTTTCTTTATTTGCATCATTATCACCATTTCCTTCGTCATTTTTCTTGTCATTAGAGGGTATTGTTGAAGTTCCGTTGAAAGGGGTTTTCTTTGACTTGCCTTCCTCGGTGCTCGTATGATTGACATTACAATCGCCTTCCACGGTTGTGGAAATGGTATTGCTTGATTCCTCTGCAATGGGGATGGGCAAATAACGCCCTTCCCTCCGTTTCCAAACGGGTGAACATCGTTCATCAGTGGTAGCATCAAATGATATACTTCCATCCGGATAGATTTTCAGATTATCATTTGACGTTAGATTTTTTAGACTGTCCTCCTCTATATACTTACACCCTTGTAAAACTTCGTTCTCAAGAAGTTTGTCGGTTTGTTTCGATGACTTTTCGTATGTTTCCGGTATTACTTGATTATACGATGGAGGTGCTTCTTCTATCAAAGCTTTTGAAGCAGCTATATCCTCGTTTCCTTCTGTCTCGGTTTCTGAGCCAGAGGTACCTGTAATTGTAAGTGCTATTTTTGAGACGTGATTAAAGGACATACCTAGCATTCCTTTCAAAGATGGTCGATATGTTGTGTCGGTTTGTACTGCACTATTAACAAAGCATGTTTGCTCATCGTCATCAATATCATTGTTTTTATAATTCATTTTTGACAGTCCACAAGCCCCCTGGCTACTGTTATTTTCTTCATCAGATTCAAAGACGGGGGAACTCGAACGATCCTCCTCAGGCGGCTTTGTAAAACTTGTGGACTCGTCAGGACGCATTGCTCTTCCGTTGTTGTTCTCAGCACTCAGAGTATTGTTATCCGTCGCTGACGCATTTCTGTTAGATTTGGAGGCTTGCTTGTTTTTAGAAAGTTCCATGGCAGTAGCCATCTTTTTATGCTTGGCTTCCGCTTTCTTCTGCAGCGCGAGGGCTACACAATATATCCCGGTATAGAGTCCTATCATGACACAGAGAGTGGTCCAGTAGTAACCGATTGTCAATAAAAATGTAAACAATGGATCACTCATGAATTGAACCTCACACTGGTCAGATGGAACAGTTCGCTTTCCAACAAAATATTGCCATCCAACAATAGACGTGAAGAAAATCAGAGTCGGAAATATCCACGTTAAGGATACCATCATTATCACTTTTTTCTCAGTCCGCCATTGCCGATATTTGGCGGGAATTTTGACGGAGCAAAATCTATCCACCGTAATAAAGAAGACGGTGTATTGAGAGGCAAGACACACGGTCCAATCTAAGGATAACCACAAGTCACAAATTAATTCACCGAGAGGCCAGTATCCTAGAAGAAGATACAAAGTAAAACATGGCATTGAAAATGATCCTATAAGCAGATCCGATACAGCAAGGGAAGCGATGAAGTAATTTGTAGGTTGGCGGATTGTCCGTTCCAGAGCACATTAGCGTGTGTACAAGAAAGTATTATAATACAAAAGTATTATAATACTTGTATCATACTACAAATCTCATCGTGTATACCGGCCTTTAAAGTTGTCCGAAGCAAGGTATGTGTCCGATGCATGGTGAACTCACCCTATATCGCACATTTCCTCCAAGAAATAAACAAAAGATTATTCTAATTTTCAAAACGATGCAAGTGAAATAAATCCCCTTAGTGTATAAAATTTAAAATCAAAAACAGAGATCTATCATCTAGGCCTAAAATATAAGCTCTAACGATAGGAAGAAGTAGATTCAACGGCTTAGGTCGCATGTTTGCTTTTGTCATCAATTTTCACAAAACTTCTGCCAGAGTTTGTTTGTACCAAACGAGACGAAGAGGCAATCTGATTAAAATCAGATCCTTTGATCCGCCCACAAAGATCGATAAACCTTGTTCGAGAAAAAAAAACAACCGTATAAGACAGTTAGGTCTTAGGAGCCCCGGCTTCTTATTTTAATAAGACAACATGTTTCCTTCTGATTCAATTTTTACTATTGTCCCTCCTTTATGCGATAAACTATGCATAGATGATTTTACATCCGTCATTCAAATTTCTCAAACCTTTAATTCATGATAATAATGTTAATTTTCTAATAGCCCATCTGCACATTTTGTGCAAATTTTCTCTGAGGCATCTTTTGGGAAAAAGGCAGGTTTTCTTAATCTCGATGATTTTTTTTCTATGAATGCATTTTATTTACATATATCTATATTTTTATCCTCTGTGGTTTTCAGCTCAATCACTTTTAAAGTGAGTAGCTTTGCAAAGTCTGTATGAAAGATCATGCATGCGCAGCTTTTAGATGATCTTATTCTCGACTACAAAAAGATAAGTAAGTCTACCCTCCCTTATTATGAGAAAAACTTATGTTGCATATTTACTTATTGAAAGACCATATTTATACAAATTGCGATTTCCTCAAAAGCAAATTTTCCCCCAGAAAAGGGTGAAATACTGTTACAAGTGTTCTTTCTATTTCGAACACGTGCCTCTGCAGTCAAATTTTTCTTAAAACTTAATAAAAATCACATTAAATATTCAAAAAGTCAATCAACAACCAACAATATCAAAATGGTGACCAAATCAATTAAATCACACAAAATTAATATATTATTTTTAAAACTAAAATCTCAATAGTTTTTGATAACCGCATAAGTAATTTTCTTTAAGCTTATTAAAGGTTTTGTTCTTTCAGCTTAATTTTAATGGTGTAATTTACAGTATTTTCGTAACTTTTATTGATTAACAAATGATATCAAATTCCAATCGTATATTTACTGGCGCAAGTTATAGCGTGTATACTTTTAAGTAAATGCATGTTGTTTTACAAGGGTTTGTTCGTTTTACGAATGTTTTAAAATTTTATTTTTTTAATTTTGCAATTAAATTTCATGACTTTGTTCTAACTATTACGTTTTGTATTTCAGAATGTTTCTGAAAATGCATAAACCGTTGTTCATTAACTTTTTCTCTTTAAGGAGGCTGGGGGTCAACAATTAAATTAACCACCAGATTTAACTTAATAATTTTCTTGCTAGATATGATATCTTAAGCTGTCAACTATTATTTGGAAACAAAAAAATCATACATTTTAGTTTTAAAATTTGATCAATTTTGTATATCTTTATATGGAGCTCTTCTTCTAAAGGAGGTCAAAATAGTCTGAAAATGGCCACAACCCCCTAGCCCCTCTAACCTTTCTGTCGACGTTTAATAAGACTTTTAATCTTAGAACTGTTATATGCATTGTTTGGCACATCGGCGGTAACCCACGGGTGATTCACGTCGATTCTCTCTCGTTTGAGGAAGCTTGCGAACTCAAAACCCGTGGTTTGCGACGATGTGTTTGGCAAGATTTTAGAATAATTCCTGAAACAGCTCAATTAATTCGTTTTATGTTTCTGCTTTCAATAGCTCGATAATATATATCTGCAATATAAGAAGACATTATGAGCTACTCATCACATGAGCATCATTTCAACGATACTGATGCTAGATAATACATTGACCTACTTATGTAAGTATAAAGAAAGATTAAAATCTGTAAACGCTATTTAAACTCAAAATTCGTGCGGAAAATTACACTTTGAAAAGGTACTCTGTTTTTCAATTGTTTATTCAATTCTTTGTTTTATTTAAAAAGTAAAGATGTAAACTAGATGAAATCCGCCGCAAGCGCCAAGAATTTTAATTTTTATTACTGGTGACACATAAAAGCAATAATATATACATGTACGTACCGATATATTCTACTGACGTTTATTTAGAAGTACAGTCTTATTGCAGGTAGAACAACTTTGGAAATATATGCCGCTACTCCACTCCCTTCCCCTAATGTAGACACTTTCTCTATTCATTTACATTTTTGAAACCTGTTGTATATAACATTTTACTTGAATAATATGAGAAGTATTAAACATAAATTTGTTAGCATGCATGTTTCTGTTGGTAGAAGAAAATTAGGCCTTCCCGCCTTCTTATGAACCCAATATTGAATACAAACGACAAATGCTGTATTTCAGGGAAAAAAAGAAAGTTCTAAATTAATTAAGCTCGAGGTACTGTGAGCCTTCAGCTCACTAAAAGAAACCCTCGTCTCCCATCTTATCGTAATGGCAAAGTCCATGTTTTGCTCTTATGCAGTATGAGACCCAAAATAAGTGTCATGCAGATCAAAAACTAAAATATGTGGAGCTCAATGGCATTATGTAATAATCTGTGAAAGTACATGTATCATTAAATTTTATTCAGTGGTATAGGAGGAGTTGCGGATAAGATGGGTACATGTACATGTACCCCAGAGCGTAACAGACGGGCGTACAGACGTTCAGACATACCATTTATGATTAAAGCATTTGATATAAAAGGCTTTATCAAAATGTTAAAAGTAGAATGCTTCATATTGAACAATACCATATAATAAAAGAGTAATACTATATATCAGTGGTTCTCAGCAAGTTAAAAATTGATACCTTTTCAATGATCTCAGTAATAATTTGCCTATTTTAAGTTTGTTTAAAGGTATCATTTTGAGGAGAACAAGGTGTGTGTGATCGGCCAGCAAGGGATGAACACTCCTCCATGAAACCTAATCCCACTTCTGATGTTTCTCTCTGTTTGCTCTGTCCCTGATTTTATTGTTAATAGGACTTTTGAGTTTGAATATTCTTAGTTATCTCTAAATATTTCAATATAGTATAGGAAGTTCGATTGATTGATTGGAGATAAAGAACAGCATTCAAGATCAAGAGTCCAAACAACAATACAAAAAGTAGCAGAGCAAACAAGGACATCCAAAACATCAGAGGTTGGATCAGGTGCCATGGAGGAGTAAGCATCCCCTGCCGACCGGTCACATCCGCCCTGTGCTCCTAGTCGTGATCTAAAGATAACGGGAAAAAAGTTACCAATAATTTAGAGAAGTCGTATGTTGGTAAAGAGCTTTAGACCAATGTTCGGCACACATGGCCATTAAACAAAGACGATTCTACTATCCAATTAATTCATATCATTTTTTATAATACTTTTTTACTATCTTCTTGAGCTGATGCTACTACCATCTGCTCTAGCAAAAACAATAATCTCATATTACCACTGTATAGCCTTTTCGCAAGAATAAAAAAAGACAGTGTGAAAAGAGAAAAGGATTCCAGGAACAGAATTTCCGAATCTCCCAGTTAGCCTTTAAGATTACCTTGTCATAAGATTGTCACATATCAGACTGTTTTTGCTCTAGTGAGAATAAATTATATCAACTAGCAAGGCATGATTTCTCGTTGATCCATTGATTTAGATAAGTTTTAAAATATGGGGGAAGTTACTAATTTAAAAAAAGATTCTGTATTTCAAACAGTTTATATAACTAATTCTTTAAAATACATTTTGAATAAGAAAGTTAAGTTTTGAATGTACAAATAAAAAGAAATTATCCTACGAAGTATATTTTCTGTTTTGAAAATGATGAAAATTGTTTTATTCGTGCATTTTGGGACATAATCCCAGAACTGATGAAGATAAAAAAAATATTAACATTCATTGTAATTTTCTTTATAAAATGACGTTCAAATCTCTATAACACACGCGAAACCTTGTCACCGCGCGTTAGAATACACAGTAGGAACTATATCATTTTAAATACTCTAGGAAAACCAAATGTGCATTGTGTTGACACAATTTCATTAAAAAAAGATTAACCCTGTTAAATTAATATAACAATGCAACAAATGTGCGTTTAAAATTAATTTGTCTCTTTTTTCCCTCGCAATGTTCGTTTGCGTAATTTAACTTTGCAACGTTACAAACGTCAAAAATGGCTCTTTCGTCTATAAGGCACAACAGTTTTGTAGGGCGCTTAATACAAATAAAAAATTACCGAACTAAACAATTATGAAGAGGAAAAACTAGAGAATGTAAATATAAGTAATGAATTCTTATTTTAGGATGTCTTCGGTCCTATTACACACCTGGCCGTGCCGACAAATTATCAAACCGCGTTAACGCGCGGTTTTCAATTTGTCATCACGGCCAGGTGTGTTAAAGGACCGAAGACATCCCAAAATATGAATTCAATGCTTAAGTGTCTCTGTGGCAGTGTTTGCAGAAAATTACGATAAATTGGCAAAATTATCTATATTCATGAACACAAAATATATATTACTTTTTAAAAACAAACGGTTTTTTTATTTCATGTGTTAAAAGAAACATTCCGCTACAGAATTCACAGGAATATAACTATATAATCTCATGAAAAAAAATCTTTGTCCTTTTTTTTTTTTGGGGGGGGGGGGGGGGGGCTACTGGTATACAAATGTTTAGTTTTCAAAGATTGACTTTTACCATGTAAAACTTTCTAATGGCTTTTACGTCATGAATAATTCTAATTAATTCGTTTTTTTTAATAATGCAGCGGTAAGTATCTGTCAAAATCTAGTCGGTCTTCAATGATTGTTATTTCAAAATCGATTTTCAGAGGAACGGCCGATCAGACTAAACATGACATCCGACCAGATGTATACACATTGAGAAACGGGGTAAGATTAACAGATGATCAGTGTACAGTAAACCGACTGGGCAGACAATAGACCTTAATTAGGTGTCCCCCCGTCCCCGGTTAACTAACAGGAAACTATACATACACAACGTACACTGACAGATTTTAACATTGTTTAATGATCAATTATTTTTAAAAAAAAAATAAATTTAACGCAAGCATATAACAAATTAAAAATTATGACTCATCGTAAAAAGTCAATTATTTTGATACCCATTATGATACAAAAAGAATTGAAACTGAATATGATATTCTAAAAAAAGTTTTTGTAAACGTAATTAAACAGGTAACTCTTACGCGAGGATTGTCACTATAAATTGTTGACACAGAAACCGTTAATATCCGCAGTATATTAAAAATAATAGTACAATCTGTTTTTCCTCTTTCTTTTTCGATGATAGACTTTGTGTTTTATCTATAATTAATTTATTTTCAATCATGATTTAATGCTTACATTTCGGAAATTTTCGAATAACAGAGCGAAGAACTCAATCACATTACATCAATCTAAAAGCCGAACTCAGTGTAGAAATATATATAAATGTGTTAAGATCCACAAATAAAATTGTTTATAATTTGATTAATAAATCAATTCAAGACTTTTGGAAATGTTCCACGAAATACTAGTAAATACAGGTTTTACAAGTACAAACAAATTTTGAAAAAAATAAAGGTTAAATATTTAATATTTTCCTTATGTTATCAAGAGCGGCGATAGCCTAATGGATAAGGCGTTCGCCTTGCAACCCAAAGGTCAGGGGATCGCGCCCCGACTGTGGCGTTTTTTTTTTTGTTTTTTTTTTGGGATTTTGAATTTCGTTCTTTTTTCATTATTTTTACCAAATCAAGATATAAGCGAACTCTACATTTATAACATTGATAACAAATCACTATAAAAATAATTTTTCACTCATATAAACAATATTATGGACTGCGTAATGTGACTTAATGGTGGCTTAATGGTGGCTTAATGGTAGCTTAATGGAGTTTGGACATTAAGCACCTGTAAGTCTAGCTTAATGGTGGCTTAATGGTGACTTAATGGTGGTCTAAAAGTTACCATTAAGGACCTGTAAGCCACCATTAAGCTACCATTAAGCTACATTTAAGCACCCATTAAGGACTTTGAGTTAGCTTAATGGTAACTTAATGGTGGTGTAAATGTTACTTAAAGGTGCTTAATGGTGACTTAATGGTGACTTAAAGACAACCATTAAACCACCATTAAGGACCTATAAGCCACCATTAAGCCGGACTTAAAGGGTGTGTTTCATCTTGTGGTAGTTTTTGTTTTTAAAAATAATTAACATTTTTAGATATGTGTATTTTGGGACATAACCCCAGAAGTGATGGAGATAAATAAGTAAAATCACTTTCTAACTTTTCCACAGATCTTTCTTGAGAGATTAAATTTGCCTGTGGAGACAATTCCAAGTTTTACATATTTGGTTTCTTATTCCTGCTTGTGGACCTTATATTGGTTATAATAGGTGTGGCTACACCATTTTGGATCCATGGTGAGAAGAGTGGAGAAAAATTCTATTTAGGTCTCTGGGCAGTTTGTGTTTCTAAAAATGTATCCGGCATCGAAGTTTCCTCTTGCGTTGAATATAAGGAAATTCCAGGTACATTGGTACAGATAAGCACTTGGCCCCAAAGACCATAAAATAGAACTGATTTAAGTTAAAATTTTGATTGTTATCTCATGTTTTAATCAATGATATTGCTTAAAAATAAGCATTTTCCTTTAACATTTAAAATCAGTCATCTGATGAAAATTTTATTTCTATATCAACATGTTTCAAATTTAAATTTACATTGGTTTGAAATTTTATCTAAGTCTGTTGTCAGTTAATGGTCTTGGAGCCTACAGGAATAGCTCTGAATACTATAATATATGATTTGATTTTTTAAAAAGTTCAATATTCACAAGCGGGTATCATTACAGTGTATATAAAGCGAATAGTTAAATGTGTAGGAAAACAACATTTTTGAGCGCGTTTTTAAGGTACCTGTAAATTTTGCTTCATTACAAGTCGATATCTTAACTTTTCACATGATGAAATTCCTTTCACCAATAAAACTCAAATTCTAACATTAAAGATAAGATTTTGTCATTAAAAATTTTCCTTGCTGTAGGTTGGCTCGAAGCAGTTCGAGGATTTGGAGTGCTAGCGATTATCATTTCAGTCATTGCCTTTATTTTTGCCGTACTCAAGATTTGTCTAAAGGACAGAGTCTCTATATTGATCGCTGCTATCATCCTGTCCTTTATAAATGGTATGTATATATTGAAAATCAAAGGCGAACATCTAAACTTCTTGAATAACATGATTGTAGATTTTTGAAAGCATAAATAAAGAGTTTTATTTTTTTTTTAAAAAGATGTCAGTTTTGAATATTCAGTAATATTACTACAACTGACTCCGACTCTTGTAAAGCATATAACGGGTGCCACATTTTGGAAACTTGCCTTATTATTCTTAAGTTTTAATTCTATACATGAGTCTGAGTCACTTGTTGGCAATTTTGAAAGCTGAATCATTACAAGTCTGAATTTTATTTACATATGTGCAATTTTATTACAGCTGTGAACATCATTGTCTCTGTGGCAGTTTTTGCAGAAAATTACGGTAAACTGGTAACGGACAGCAGCATCTTCCACTTTGGCTTTTCATTTGATTTATGTGCCGTTTCCATTGTCTTCTCGGCTTTTGCTGGGATTTCTATGATCATTGAAGTAGCAAAGAGGTCGTCGTATACAATTATTGATGGACGCTGAGAAGTTATTAAATCAAGTCTGCGACATTTAAATTAATACTTTGTTATTTTTAAAGAAGAGAGTTGAAAGGTCGTTGAAGGGAATTCTATTTGTGAATATATGTATTTAGGTAATATGTATTTAAATATTAAATAAAAGAAATATACTCTTATAATAACTTGTTTTGAAATAAATTTAACTCATAAATAAATTCATCATTAATTGTTAATATTGTTAATGCGAATAAAGAATCGTATAATAGTTTTATTTCATGGTCAGTTAATTAGTTTGGGGTGTAATTAAAGGCGGTTAAAAATATTATGGATTTTTAGCGTGGAAATAACTTTTTCCAAAAAAAAGTCGGGTAGCAATTTAGC
>PRKT01000760.1:4660-17179 GCA_003671525.1 Saccostrea glomerata
CCCCCCCCCCCCCCCCCCCCCTTGAAGCGCAAAGCCAGGTAGAATACGCAGATATAATATTAACAACTTACAAATAACATTTAAAAGTTTCTTTAATCAAATTCAGTTCCCTTGATGTGATTTAATATTTCGCCATCATTCAATCTTCTCCTGTTTTTCCTCTAGAATTTATAATTATTTTATTTAGAATTATTTTATCTATAAAAAAAATAACGATTATCAGCTGCATTTATTAGCATTTCGCGTTTTCCTGTATATCCATTACCTGTGTATTAATAATTTCCCTATATAGTACATGTATTTAGAAAATTGGTAAGTCATTTCCATATTTTTTATATATTCATAAATCCTTGGATCTGCTCCTGTAATGTGCGCGAAGAGTTCATCACCTGTCAACTGTAAACAAAACATTCATCTCGCCGGAATTGTTCATGATCCGCTAAATTGAGAAAGTTTACACATCGTTTATCATCTCATAACAAACATCAGTCTTGTGCAATGCAGAAATGCTCGAATTGAAGGGGGGAATTCAGGAATTATTTTGCGTCAGCCAAGTTTTGACTGAACCCTACCCGGCATTTTGTAATTAAGGTCTTCCGTTTCCAAAGGAAAGAACTAATAAGACTTGATGGTTGTCCAAGCTTAACTAATGGGTATTGTTTTAGTGATGATAAAAAAATGAAAGTCTTGTCCAGTACGGGGGGACATACGCTATTGCTTGCAATAGCGGACTTTCTAGATTATATTATCATACTACACATAATATAAAAATATTGAGCCTGAGCAGACTTGTGCTCGGTGTTTTTTTTTACCCAAAATATTTACATTTTTCTCGAAAAATCATAAACATTTTTAAATTAGGTCATTTTCCTGACGTCATTTCAAACATATGACGTCATTCCTAATTAAAATATTCATTGCTTTGAAGTCAGCATGTATCCCCCTGTTTTAGAACATAATTAAATATTACTCCGTCTAAGTTTGATTTTGGGCGAAATATTGGTTATGACCGAAAAGAGTCCTTTTCCTCTCCGTTTTATTCCGTTACTCCGTCCTCTTCCTCCCCTTTCACCCTTGTCACATATAGGCTAATTTAAAAGGAGGCAAATTTAGAGATCATGGTATACTTTCTTTAAAAAAAGTGTTGACTGGGCGAATTTAAAATGGGGGGATAGCAAGCGTAAAAAGGCCAAAATAACACGGGAGGAAAAAAAAAACACGTTTACATTGAACTATAGTATACTATTAACCAGCAATTATTAATAGTAGTCATCTGTATTGAATGATTTGTAACCCTCATGCTTTACTGGAACTTTTATAAAATTGAATACATCTGAATTGAACACTATTGATGTACATTATAGACATTTTTGTAAAGAATACAGTGAGGAACCGTTTTGAAAACAATGCTTTACACTATCCTCGTACATACTTTTTTAAATTACATAATCAGTTCCTATGGTGTGTTTTTGATAAGGTGAGGGACTACTTATTTAATAAATGTCATTTATGAGTAGAATTTTGTGCCATAACATATTAGTTGAAAAAAAAAACCTGAATTGTTAAGCTTGAGAAATTTAACTTTATACATGTAGTTACAGACATACAAAAACATCAAAGCTTGGTTTTCACATGCATTGGAATCTGTTCCTTCTCTATCCATATATGAAAAAAATCCAGGAGGGAGACCCCTGTCCCAAACGTCGACGTCTCTTGCAGGAAGATAAGAGCTGTCCCAGTGGCCTTTTAACATCCTGTAAATTCAGATGAGTTGTAAATTGTATTGTGATTGACAATAAGTGATGAATAATAATATAAAATAAAATAAAGAATTTAAAGTAACTTATGATATTTTGATGATTAGATAGTATTCCAATAATTGAAAACATAGCATGTCTATATAAAATATATTCTTACAACAAAGAACTCTTAGGTCCCTCTGCGTCAGGTAATTCATGTTGGTCCTCATTCACTGTAAAATATCTTTAACATTGAAAAACAAGCAAATAATGAATCATTTTGTATCCATATTTTAACACATTGTTACTATTTAATTTGATTTTCAGCTAAATAAAAATTAAAAGAGGGAGTTTAGAGATTTTGTCACACACTGTATCTTACTTGTATTTTTTATTATTTAAATATATTTACATAAACTCTATAAAAGATAAAAGATTTATTGTGCTATCATAGAAACAATTTTTTTTGTATTGTGTTTGTAATTGTAGTGGAATTTTAAACATTTGTAA
The DNA here is from genome assembly GCA_003671525.1 of Saccostrea glomerata. NCBI lineage: Eukaryota > Metazoa > Mollusca > Bivalvia > Ostreida > Ostreidae > Saccostrea > Saccostrea glomerata. The sequence goes on from PRKT01000760.1 coordinate 6,910, forward strand.
AATTAATATCACTCTAACCCAGGGTTCTCCATCATTTGAAATTTTACTGTGTTGCAGAGTTTACGCGAAGCACTAAAATTTGGCGGCATTTTCGCGGTCAAATTCGCAACTGAATCACTATTCATTATAATTACACAACTATACATTACACACTTCTTTTTAAAATTACTTATTCGTTACACAAATAGTATGGTCGTGCATATTGATGAAAGTAAAAACAGTGGAAATTCTGGTCAATACAGTCGAAATGTTGACCCATTTGAAAGTAAATTTGCCGTGATTTTTGTCAGTTTTCTTAATCAAATAAATTATTATCTAATTATAATACAAAGAAACAGCGCCAACATAATTCTAGAGCCTTGGATCTATAGAAAAGACAAATTGTTTAAAAAATAGTACAATGTATTTTTAATGCAACTACAAATTAACCGTTGCATAGAAGTGTGAAAACAATTTTTCTGTCTTTGTTCCTTCATGCGTAAAGTCCGGTGAGGGTCTAGGAGATAATTGATTATGCAACGTAAAGCCTTAATTAAGTGTTCTACCTGTTATAATCGAAGATGGTAGGATTGTTTGATTAAAGTTTCATTTAGATAGAATTTATGTGTTTTGATTTTTTGATTATCACTGATCTGACAATTACGGCAAAATTCTTACTGTGTCGCACACATAAAAATTTGAAACTGTACTGTATTGAAGAAATTTACTGTGTCGGGAGCAACACAGTAAAACAGTTCATGGGGAACCATGCAAGTTAAGCATTGAATCATAATTTGGGATGTCTTCAGTCCTATAACACACCGGGTCGGGCCGACAAAATGATAATTTGTCGGCACGGTCAGGTTAATTATAGGAACGAAGACATGCCAAAATATGAATTCAATGCTTTTATTTTCATTCTTTAATTTTTCTTTATCTATTTATGTCATATTTTAATTCCGCTCCATTCAGAATCGGTACATGTTAGTGTCGTAAACGGAAGAGCCGATAATCAGCTGACACACGTCACCAATGAAAAGTATAGTTCTTGTAAATAACAATAAGAAAAGCATATCTTTGGCAAAATTAATTTATTTTAAAGCAAAAAAAAAAATAGTAATAATTCTTATAACAACTGTCAATGTTGTGTTTTTGGTTTTAAGCTTAAAAAGATAAAATGTTCAAACTTCATTGCGTAATAACAAACTGTGATCCGGTCCTCCTTCGCTATTTAATGAAAGTTAAATGTGTAGCCGCTGAAATTTGCATTTGTGAAGACCAGAACCAGTCAAAGGCTGAATGTTTTGCATGTTCATAGTGAAATGTGCTGGGGCGGCAGATGGAGGTGACAAGGGCGGGAGAGCCATGGTGTCACGTGGTGAGTTTTCAATTTGAAGCGATTTCAAAGCACGAGAGGGAGGTAGAGCTACTGTTGATATAGATATAGTGATATAGAGTCCATGGAAGAAAGGGAATGGCTGAGAGTTTTCTTCTGGTGGGAAAAGAGGGATCTGTCATAAGATCGAAGGGAACTTTCGTTCCTGTGGTACGACATAAACATTATATGTCATGCCTCGTACCTTTGATCGTTGAGGTATATGATGGTTGTAGCCCTTAGACAATGTAGGGTGTATTTACCATCCACGCAAGCAGCTACGCATATTTTAACTAAAAACTAATTGATTGTGCGATTTTGAAGGGGTTCAGCTGCACACCAAACATTACGATCTAAAATTTGATCCTTTAGGTACTGGTTAAAGAGACCTATGGCATTCATATCAGTTTTTGATATGAGCATCTTAAGTAATTTAACTGGGCAGCATTGTTTTCATCATCATTTGCGTACATCCGCTTGTCATTGTGGATATCATGTGCTTAAATCCCCCCTTTGCTTATTCTTTTGCAGGGTTACGTGTTTTAGTGCAGCATACTCTCCCATCTCATCAGTGGAAAATTCAAAGCTGTCGATTTTTAACTGATGGTGAAATTTTAGCCCTCTTGTAACAAAATGGATGGCCAAAAAGTAGCATACAGCATGACCAAAGATTTCAGGTGATGATAACGCTTCTTTGAGATACTGATTTATCTTTTGTGGATCATGTTTTTCAATAATCACTTTGTGCTTTGTAGGCTTAGACAGCCCAAGCTGCGTCCGCTTTTTGAAACGTCCATCAAAGATCCCATCTGCTGTGCCAAATTCTAGGTGTATTACTACATGGACGTCTCTGCAAAGATCAGCAAAAGTGGGATTAATGGCTACTCTCATGTTGATGAGACGATTTTTGTGATACAAAAAATTGTCATCGTCATGTTTGCCTTTTGACCTAGCCTTGCAATAGAACTTCGACAGACGATTCGAAAGTGTTGAGATATTTACTGTCAGCATGTCTAAAGAGTTACCATGTACTTGTATGTTCCAGTCTCTAAATCTTAAAATGAACCTTTTTGATTGTGTGTAAATTACATTGTGTAACTTTTGGAGTCATGAATTTGTATGAGCAATTAATACAACAGATTTTGACTCGTGAAAGATTTTATGTCAATTTGCTTCCTGGATACCTTGAAAAATTCCTACCACCCACGCTGTTTCTTTTTGTTGCTTTTGCCTGTCTAGATTCAAACAGTCTATCCATTCACTCAGTTGTTACAGTTTTAAATCTGTGTGAAAATGCATGTTTTTTTTTTGTTTTTTTTTATCAGACCCCACTTTGCCTATGTTGCATAATTGTTTAGGCCCTACATAAAGTTGTAATAGTTTTACTTTATTTTGGAATTTCATAAATGATTAAATAAGAAAAATATTTTATAATTACTGATTAAGAAACCTAATTCTTTCTACCTTTGCTTTGGTTTCATCAGAGGGACTGTGTGTTTTAGGCAATGGCACCTCATGTTTTTTCTTCGAAGCCTACGTGTAAATCTAGGTGTACTTTTAAATGACTGATTCCTGATAAATCAGAAAGAGAGGACTCAAAATCTTTATCGGAAAACAGTTTAAGAATGTCCATATCTTCAAATTTTAAATTAAAATTTGGTTGGAGTTTATCCATTTAGACTTAATGTATATATCTACTTGCTTACATTTAGCAGACTACATCTACATATGTAGTTCTAGTTGTGCATATTGTGTTGAAATAGACAGATGTAAAATTTGAAAAAAAAATACATTTCACTCATCTTTATAAACTAGAGAAAGAGACATAGAGAGTAAAAGAAAAGGAGAGTTTTAGAGCAAGATAGAGAAGGAGAGAGAGAGAGATTGAGATAGAGAGCAAGAGAGATGCTTTCAAATGATATTCACTTTGCCTACCATCTGGAATCCCACTCATGAACCTTTTCGCCATTGAGAGTGACAAATACTGTTGCATATAAATCTAAAGATATAAGCATACACATATCGGTCTAAAGATATAAACAGACACATATCGATCTTAAGTATAAACATACATATATAAATCTAAAGATGTTAAAATACACATATAGATCTAAAGTTATAAACATACACATATAAATCTAAACACATGTTTTGTAGAAGATTTACTCCTTTTTTTATTTCTTACAACATATATTCAATACTTTGTTGTTGGTGTTGTTTGTGTCTTAAAAAACAATTTTCACAATATCGAATAAAAATCGACATAAAATTAAGACCCTTAAACAATGGGGCATAAAGAAGCATGTCGTGAGAGAAAATCTTCATCACCTAGTACTGGGCGTTTGGCAAAGGTGTTACAACACATGTTCAGACCTCTTAGCTTTAGGAAGCACTTTAAAAAGGAATAAAATCTGGACCTTCTGATCAAAAGCAGAAAGAACAACACCAGGCTACTTCAAGGCAACAATAACCGCTCATACATGTACCATATAGACGTCAAGAAATTAGTGACTAACTATCTTCTAATTTGGTATTTGCGACCGTTAATGCTGATTTAACGGTCGCAAACTGAGTTTCCCGGCGACACGTAAGCGGAGACGGTAACACGGATATTTGCAACCGTTAAATCAGCATTAACGGTCGCCAATATCAAACTAGAAGATAGTCATTCCCATTTCAATACAATCTATGCATTTTGTTTGTTATTAACGTCTTATTTTGTTGTGTTTCGTGATATGAAATACGTCACGGAACATTGTGTTTTTGCATCGCTCTATTATGACGTCACAATGAAAAGGTTTTACATGCGTTAATGCTCGTTTTACAGTCTCAAACAAAGCACATTAGCCAATCAAAATGTGAATTACAAACCAAATGCATTAGAATATAATTATGACTGATTTCCGTTACGAATCATTTGGCAGACCTCATATGCTTAGAAGCAAGCAAATAAGCTTTTAAACTTCCCGAGAAAAATGAATGCAGATTGACATTCTTAAATGCTCTGTATTTTAATAATGCTCTGTACATGTATTTTGATAAATTGAAATTCCGTTGTTTTCAAATGCAAACATCAGGTCTCTGCCGAGCTAATTTTTTTTTTTTGCTTGACTGTATTTAATAATAAGAAAATAATACAAAAATTTGAGAAAGGTAAAATACATGCACTGTTGTGTAATTTCGATAGGTACAGCCATATCAAAAGTTGTTGTTTTTTTATATGTCTAGATTTGTTTTAATTCTCATTTGATACATTAGAATATACTTCTCATCTAAACATTTTTTTAAAAAGGTAAACTATTGACAAAAAACTTGATGAAAAAAGGAGGACATCAACATTGGTTTTAAAAGGTATTATTTCGCAAAGCAGCTCAGTAAGACCTTCATAATTTTGCGGGTTTAATTTATACGCAAAATGTTAACTTTGAAACACAAAAGAAGCAACTCTTCAGAATATCAGTAGACGTATTTTACTATCATAATCAGCACTTAGAAATTCTAAGTCGTCAATAAGTTATGTTAAACAGAGGTATTTTTACTTGTGCATAGATTTCTTTTTCAAGTTGATTCTAAAATTGCTATTACATTCATACAACACGCCTAGATAATTAGACAAGAAACAAGAAAAAGTGAATCAAAGATCAATACTCACAATCAAGTAAATGCAGAGATATCGCATCATGTCTTTCACCTTGAGAAACGTTAAGGAACAGCATACTTACTTATATTTCCCATAGCTCTAAAGAGTGAATGTTATACAATATCACGATGTTTGCAACATTTTGAATAAGAATTTCTGTAATAAGCCTGCTTGACGTTAAATTTTTATAAATTAATTGCACGTTTTGTCAATAAGTAGTCTTATGTTTCTTTTGTAAACCATCTGTTTCTTCTTTTCTGCTCAAAATATTTCGAAAAAAACAACACGTGCAATCCATTTATAAAAATTTAACGTCAAGCATGCTAATTACAGATATTCTGATTCAAAATGTTGCAAACATCGTGATATTGTATTACGTTTACTTTTTAGAGCTATGGGAAATATATGTACCGGGGGTGCTGTTCATCAGGGCTACACAAGCTTAAAGATGCGATATCTCTGCATTTACTTGATTTGAGTATTAACCTTGATTCACTTTTTAGCTCAACTGAGCCGATGGCTGAAGCGAGCTTTTCTGATCAAAATTTGTCTGTTGTCTGTCGTCGTTGTCGTTGTTTTTGTTGTTGTTTTAAGCTTTTCTTATTTTCATCTTCTCAAGAACCACTGGGCCAATTACAATCAAACTTGCCATTAAGTATCCTTAGTTGAAGGAGATTCAAGTTTGTTCAAATCATGATCCCCGGGAGTAGGATGGGGCCACAATGGGGTATCAAAGTTTACCATAGGAATACAGAGGAAAAGTGTTTTAAAATCTTCTTCTGAAACACCACTGGGCCAAGAAAGCTAAAAGTTATGTGGACGCATCCTCATGTAGTGTAGATTCAAGTTTCTTCAAGGCATGATCCTCGTATGTAGGATAGGGCCAGAATAGGGTATCAGAGTTTAACATAGGAAAACATAGTGAAAATCTTTAAAATCATCTTCTAAAAAAACACTTTACAAGGAAATATGAAACTAATGTGGAAGCATCCTTTGGTAGATAAAATTCAAATTTGTTCAACTCATGGTCCCGATGTAGGATAGGGCAAAAATGGGGTTTCAAAGCTTAGAATAGGAATACATGAAAAAATTATTTTAAAAAAAAAATAGCTAACCCATGATTGCTCATAATTTTATGGAAGCATTCCTCTGATAAGTAAATATAGATTTATGATTGTTCAAATCATGACCCCCTTGGGTAGGATGCGGGTACATTGAAGGATCCAACTTTTACATAGTAATACAAATGACAAATTTTCTCAGGAACAGCAAAGCCATAATTGGTCATAGAAACAATTGCCATTATGTGTCACATTAATTCAAAAGCACACTAGGAAGAATATATGTAAGTTTGTTCAAAACACCACCTCCACTGAACCCAATTTTAAATAGTTTTTAAACTTTTCAAAACTAAACTGATTTTTGCTTTTACCTAGTCAGTTGCTCAAAAGAGCGATGTGGCCTCTGGGCCTCTTGTTCTTAATTCTTGTCTATTTCATTACCCGTATTCACTATTGTATTAATGTATAGCAGTTTTAGAATCAGATTTAAAAAGAAAAAACATATATGGATAAGTAAAAATACTTTAGTTTAAACATTACTTATTGACTACTTATCATTGTCTAATTGCTGATTAAATAAAGTAAAATGTATTTTCTAATATTTTAAAGAAATGCTGCTTTTGTTTCAAAGTTAACTTTTGGCGTATAAATTAGACTCGCACTTTTATAAAGGCCTTACCGTGCTTTTTTCGCAAAGTAATGCCTTTAAACCTAACTGTTGATATCTTCCTTCTTTCATCAATTTTTTTGTTAATAGTTTGCCTTATTTTAGAAATTGTTTAAAAGAGATGTATACTCTCATGCATTGAATGAGCATTAAACAAATCTAGATATAAAAGAAACAAGCTTGATTTGTTTGCATGTATTGACATTACACAACGATGCAAGTCTTTAACCTTTCTCAGTCTTTATCTTTGTTTCTTATTTAAATTCGACATATAAGAAACAGGGAGTGTAAGTGACGTCGATTTTGAAGAACTCAGCAGAGACCCCACGTATGAATTTGCAAAAAAAAACAGAATTCCAATTTATTAAAATGCACACAACATTAAAGAATATCAAACCTGAAATCATTTTCTCGTTAAAAAGCGAAATTTTCTCGCTTTTAAACATCTAAAGAGTGCTAAAATGATTCATAACGGAAATCAATCACACTTATACTTATAGACATCTACCTGGTTGAAGGGATTATCGTTATCTGGAGGTCAAGATCTAGTGAATGACTTTAAACTAACTTTTTGATTCCAGATCCATTATGACGTCATATCACCTTCTTTTTCCCTTACTTTACGACTCTAATAGAACTATGTAGAAAATAAAGTTTTTTTTCATGGAATTCGATTTGAAATAACATGAAAGGTGGTCAAGATACCTATGTTTAATTTAACATTATTTTAAAAAAGAGGCCAAAAACATACAAATTAACGCTTTCTAAAAGACTGTAGGCAATCTGGATACATTTTCTTTGTGTGATATGGAAAAAAACTCCCATATTCATGACAGGTTTTCTTAATTTTTCATTGGAAATGACAGTTTAAAATATGATTTTTCATCTTGTTTGCCTACGAATCATGCCCCGAAACACCTTATTTTACCAAGTTAAAGTTATAAAGCATCATTAAAGGAATTTATTTCTAAAATTTGATAAATCTGTAGGCATCTCTCATTTACTAGATATTGACCCTAAAGTGGTGTGGTGGGGTTTGTGCTGCATTCGAACACGGAGTCAAGATTCAATTCCATCTTAATGTGCTCAGTAAAGCTAAGAGGTCTTACATATGTTTTGACACCTTTAGAAGAGCCCGGAACTAAGTCATCAAGATTATCTCACACGACATGCGTCTGTATTCCCCATTGTTTAACGATTTTAATTTTAAGTTGGTATTGTGAGAACTGTTTTTCTTAAGACACAAAAACACAAACAACAAAGTATTCAATATATTTTATAAGAAATAGATATTGTAGTCAGTCTATCTTGATCTAAAAACATGATCTTAACAGTTTAACTCCTACATGCATGTGTATATTTATATCTTTAGATCTATATGTGTATGTTTATATTGTTCGATCTATATGTGTATGTTTATATTGATAGATCTATCTGTGTACGTTTCTTTCTTTAGAACTATATGTGTATGTTTTATTAGAGTTAGGCATTGCGAGTTAAAACCATATGGCGATATATTGCAATATTTTATGTTGAATATTGCAATATATTGGGATATATTGTAGATTATTTAAAATTAATACATTTGTGCAGAAAGTTTAAAATGGTGTCAAGTTCAAAGAGTATTTGAATTGATCTATAAGTTTCAAAGGGGGTGATAAGACATTTATTGCAAACATAATAACACTTTACTTCTAAATAAACGTCGTTATCAAATTGCTCGTGTTTTGGGGCTTTTTAGATTTTCCCTATGTGACGTCATCAATTTTAGGTGGTTGAGTAATTCTGAATACTGATTTTGATGCACAGCAACTAAATTTCCAATCTGACCAATTTTCGTAATTTTCAGTCATGTGGTCATTCTTTTTATTGACAATTATGCTACCCTGCGTTTCTTTTTCCTTTCAGTATACATAGTTATGAATATCGTGAAATACTGGTATCTGGCTTTCATACCGCGAGATATTATCGCCGTGGATGATTCCGCAATATACCGGATATATTGCACAGCCCTATGTTATACATCTTTAGGTTTAAATGTATGTTTATATCTTTAGGTCTATATCTGGTAGATTAATACCCATTCTCTGTAACCACTTAAACTTTTGTGGCACGCATAGTCACAGATTTTTTTCAAATTAGGCTGGAAAGTACCACCTCATAAACTACTTCAAAAAATATAGTTAGATTATATGAATGTTGAGTAGTTACCATGGTAACGGTGTCTAAAGTTGATTTTTTGTGAAAAAATGGAATATTTGGGAAAGTTTTTTAAAGAAATGCGGCTACTTCAATTCATGTTACTCACAGAAATAAGAAATATAACATCTAACTTTAAAAGGCATGTTAAAACCTTATTGGTATTTTCTCTATAAATATGAGAATTCTTTGATTAAAATAGCAGACATTAACTTTGAAATTGAATTATCTCCCTTTGATAATTGTGAGCTCTTCAGTGAGAAAGATAAAAAAATCATTATACAAAAATGACTGGAAGTTGTTTACATATTGTCAGCATACAGCTCTGTATATCCAGGAATTCAAGTAAAATCAACTGTTTTTCTTGTTTATTTAATTTGCATACAAATTTTAGCCTCTGTTTATATCATACATGCAAAAGAATAATTTTCATATGTGAAAAATAGTGAAATGTACAAGCTAGACTACATAGTTCAGGAAATCAGCTCTGTACATAAGCATTAGTCTCAAGGTCTAAGGAGTTTCAAAACGGGATTCAAGATAAACTTGAAAGTTGAAATATCAGAATTACTTGTATTATGAATTTGTTTTTTTTTTTTAAAGAATTACTGTGTCTTACGATCAGTCAGAGTGATATACTGGAGGACTGCAATGAATACGGCGTTAGAAAGCAAATGAATTTTTAAACTGAATGTTATTATACTATAGAGACTAATAATTTTTAAAAAACTGAATATGTCCTTGGCTGAAAGGAAAAACAAATTATACTGAATAATAGCTACAATTCCCTTCCACAGGTCCTTATTTCAAATTCAGCAATATTTTTTGAAACCCATGGTATAATACATATTATATATATATATGGGTTAGAAAATTGTTACCTATACAAGCCCCCCCCCCCTTCCTAAATGAAAAAGAGTTTGGGCATTTTATATATTGTTTTTATTTTTTTTTCTTTGCTTTTAAGACTTTTTTTCTATGAAGAAGAAAATTAATAATTTTCCTTAAAAAAAACATCTTGGAAATAAATGATATGTCCTGCAATGAAAATAAACCTAACTTAATCCCCCCTTATGGATCAAAGGTCGTCCCCTAATGCATAGTAAACGCATTCATATTATGTAGTTTTTAAACAGGATAAACAAGTATAAAATGTTTTGTTAACCAGTCAAAAATATACTTTTGATGATTGGGGTAGTTGCATAGAAATACAAATTGTCTGTGAATCAAATTTAAAGTTAACGGTTTATCATTTCTCTGGACTAAGATACATTATGATTTAAACTTATAGCAGTACAATATTAAATCTGTCTAGCAGTATTTTATTAATAATGAAAATAATTTTCTGA
>PRKT01000760.1:18374-85907 GCA_003671525.1 Saccostrea glomerata
GGGTGGTTGGGTAGGGGATGGGACACTTAAAGTGGGGCGGGCGGGACCATAGAGCGTTATGAACAAACAAGAGGCCCATGGGCCACATCGCTCACCTGAGCACCTTTGGTCGGCCATTGTTGCCCCGCCCTACCCCCTGGGGTCATGATTTGAACAAACTTGAATCTACACTACCTGAGGATTCTTCCATATAAATATGATCAATTTTGGCTTGGTTATTCTTGAGAAGAAGATTTTTAAAGAATCTTCCTATACTTTTTTATGTAAAACTTTGGTCGGCCATTCTGGCCCCGCCCTACACCCGGGGGTCATGATTTGAACAAACTTGAATCTACACTACCTGAGGATTCTTCCATATAGATATGATCAATTATGGCTTGGTTATTCTTGAGAAGAAGATTTTTAAAGAATTTTTCTATATATTTCAATGTTAAACTTTGGTCGGCCATTGTGGCCCCGCCCTTCCCCCGGGGGTCATGATTTGAACAAACTTGAATCTACACTACCTGAGGATGTTTCCCCATAAGTTTCATATTTCCTGGCACAGTGGTTCTTGAGAAGAAGATTTTTAAAACATACCACCAAATTTTCATTAATTCCCAATTATCTCCCCTTGAATGAGGGTGTGGCCCTTCATTTGAACAAACTTGAATCCCCTTCACCCAAGGATGCTTTGTGGCAAGTTTGGTTGAAATTGGCCCAGTGGTTCTTGAGAAGAAGTCGAAAATGTGAAAAGTTTACAGACAGACAGACAGACAGACGGACAGACAGACAGACGGACGCCGGACAAAATGTGATCAGAAAAGCTCACTTGAGCCTTTGGCTCAGGCGAGCTAAAAATAAGCTAACCTAAACGCTTTTTGAGATATCACTCGGAAAAGAGGTTTACATACAAACAATGTCTTTTTCTACCTTTACCTTTTTACCTAGAAATAATAGGGGTCAGTTTAAGCCAAAGCAAGTTGTGGTATAAACTCAAATTGAAAAAGATCATAGGCTTCTTAAGATATCCCATGATAATAAAATGTTAAATCAGACAGGGGGGGGGGGTATTTTTATGGACAAAAAAAAACGGAAATAAATGCCTATTTTCTCTCAATTTCAAAGTGATTAACAGCTAAAACTGTGTATTTTATTAATATATATATACTAGTATGTTTTAAATATTTGTATAAAACATGAGAAAAAATCTGCGTAACATTTAATTACATCCAAGATTTTTTTCAAAATATGGTGATGCTTGAAAGTCCGATTTCAATGGAAAATATCACCCCCCACCCCACCCCCTTATTTCAAGAGTTGGAATAAGGGATAATGTACTATTTAGCACTGGTTTTAAAATAATGAATCAAATACCATTTAACTGTTTTTTATATTTAATAAAGATTCTATGGCTAAATTGCCATTGATATTGAATAAAATGGTAGCAAAATGTAGGCGGGAATTGAGAGTTAGCGTGCATAGTTCTTTATATACCACTGTGACCTTGAACTTTGACCTTCTGTCCATATGGGCACACATTCATACGATGCTAGTTATTATTGACCAGAACTGTAACTTTGTTTCTACATTTGTTGTTTAAAACACAAAAATTAGTTATGACACAGAAAAAAATGTTGTTTAGTTTTCTTAAATATCTATCAAAATCGGCCATTTTGACCTTGATCTTTGACCCTTAGTCATGAAAATTGATTTTTTTTTTTGCTTTGTTTTTGCTATTGTTAACCATATATCTAAATTTGATTCACTCCATTTTAAAATACTCAGACAATTACATGGATCCTGATTGTATTTACGTATTGTACTTTTCTAGGATTTTGAAAAAAAGCATAAGTTTGTAACCATGGTAACAAGAAAACTAAATATGAATACCAAGTAGTTCTTTGTTGTGTATATTAGAACTATATGTGGACTTTCAAACCAATGTATTCACTTTTTCCAAACTATCCGCAAAAATTTATACCAGGCTTTTCAAAAGAGACTAAAATCTACAATTTTCCACAAGAAAAATCCTACCTATAAATGAGGGATATTTTTATTATGAGGAAAAAGTTACTGAAATACTAAAAATTTTCTAAAGCACTGTAAAATGATGTATTTTGGCAAAAAGGTAAGGTCATGTTGATAGCTTGTTCCATTAAAGACTTTTAATAAGTCAAAGAGGGTCATTTTTCATCAAAATTTAGCGATTTTTAGGCCATGAAAAATGTATGTTGGTTGCCATGGTAACCATGGACCAAAGCAACCATTTTATTATGAATTTTAGGTACATACATCAATATAGGAATGTATGCCAAGTTTCATAAAAATCCAAGACCATGCGTGCCACACTCCCTATATAGGAGTTTAAATGCTTACAGAGAATGGCTATTAATATGTGTATGTGTATATCTTTAGATCTATATGTGTACATTTATATCTTTAGATCTACATGTGTATATCTTTAGACCTATATGTGTACATTTTTATCTTTTTATCTAAATGTGTATGTTTATATCTTTACATCTACATGTGTACATTTATATCTTTAGATTTATATGTGTATGTTTATATATTTAGGTCTATATCTATATGTTTATATCTTTCAGTCTATATATGCACGTTTATATCTTTAGATCAAAAGGTGTATGTTTATATCTTTAGATATATAGATGTGTGTTTATATCTTCAAATCTATATATGTATTTTTTTTATCGTTAGATCTATATGCAACTTTATTTGTCACTCACAGCGGCACAAAGATTAGGTCGTGGGATTCCGCTGGGTAAATATTATTAAAAAGCATCTCTCTCTCTCTTGCTCTCTACCTCCCTTTCTCTAGTCAATGAAAATAATTGAAATGTAGCTATTCCAATTTCAAATTTGAAAGTTAATTTCAACATGATGTTTTGTTCTTTCAGTAGAGTTATGTAAACGATACAAATGAGATAAAATTCCACTACAATTATAATTACAATACAAAAACAATGTTTCTATGATAGCACAATAATACAATCTTATATATGGAGATTTCATGTAAATATATTTTAATAATATATGAAGATGTACAAGATCGAGGGCTCAGGAGGTTAAGAATGGTTCATTTCATGAACGGGGGAAATGCATACTAATTAAATATACATGGAAGTATGCTATCTTGGAATGTAGGGATTCGAACATTGTCAATTATGGATAAATATATTTAAGTAAAAAAAAATTCGAATAAGACAAAGCGTATGAAACAATCTCGAGCCTCCCCCTTTCAAATTTTATTATATCTTAGACTCAAATTAATAGTAACAATGCGTTAAAATATGGAAACAACGTAATTTATTATTTGCTTGTTTTTACGTGTTAAAAATATTTTACAGTGAATGAAGACCAACATGAACTACCAGACGAAGAGGGACGTATGGATTCTTTGTTGTAAGAATATATTACATCAGCATGATATGTTTTCAGGTAGTGGAATACTATGTAATCATCAAAATATCATGTTATTTTTTTATTTCATATTATTTTATTTATCACTTGTTGCCAATCAGAATACACTTTACAATTTATATTAATTTACAGGATCTGGAAGGGTCCCTGGGGCAGGGTATTCCCTCATGCAATAATCTAATATGTTGATAAACAAGGAACATATACCAAGGCATTTGAAAACCAAGTTTTGATGTATCTGTATCTCTGTTTCTATAAAGATAAATTTCTCATGGTTAACAATTGACTTTTTTTCAATTAATATGTTATGACACAAAATTCTACTCATGAGTGACTTTTATTAAATATGTAATACCTCAACCTGTCAAAGACAAACCACAGGAAATGATTATAATAAAAAAAAAGTATGTACTAGGATAGTGTAAAACTTTGTTTTCACTACTGTTCCTCACTATGACAAAATATCCATAATGCACATCAATGGTGTTCAATCCAGAGGTATTAAATCTAATGTAAGTTCTCCAGTGAAGAGCATGAGAATGACAAAGTATTCAATACAGATATCTACCATTGATAAATGCTGGTTAATAGTTTACGATAGCACAATGTAAAAAAGGATGTTTTCCTTCTTTGTTATTTTCGCTCTTTTACCCTTGCTAAAAGTTTTCCACGTTTTGAATTCGCTCAGTCTCAATTGTTTTAAGACGTTATACTATGATCTCTGAATTTGCCTCGTTTATAAATTTGCCACACATGTGACAAAGGTGAAAAGGGTGACAGTGAATGGTGGAGGGGAATATCCCTGTACACGTACTATTGTGTACTTTGAAATAAATCTTAATTACTGTAGAAGTATTTTTTATCCGCGTGGTATTAATTTACGCTATGTACGCGGTCACAAATAATCCGCGGAAATTTGTCCAAGCGTACTTAACACAAATGTAAGGTATATAGTGACAGTCTAGAAAATCCGCGTAATTTTCTACCTGCGGATTAAACAGAAATAAAGCTTCCGCGTGGAAAAAAGTACGTTTACAGTAAATCATAGCACGTTTTCATTCAGATATATTAACCTACACTCCGACTCATGTTTATTATAATCGAAATCAAAGCTAATTCTTCGGTATTATACATATTCCATTATGTCATCTCTCCAAACGATTAAAACGTCTGTGTGTGCATAAAAGGGACCTTGTGTGCCGGCAAGCTCGAATAGGATAGGTGAGGTGAGGTATACAACATATGACAACTTATCGAATGAGACATTGTACATTAAATCATTACAATTCTAGTAATTAAAATCCAGCTTAAGGTAAACTAGCATTACGAAAACAGCATTTAGTCATAAAGAACAAAAGATAAGTATATTGACACATTTTCCTCCAGCAGATTCATTTATAATTGAAGAATGTGGCTAACACTTGTGGTGCTTCGTATCATAGTACATGTGTTAATTACAAAATGATGCAGTATAAGACAGAAAAGATCAGTGTATTAAGAAAGATAATCTTAATACAAGCAATTGGAATTCAACATTGATCTCCTTGGTTTTATATTTATTTGTAATTCTGACCGTTTTCCTATCCTCTAAAGGGCTGGTATTGTGAACATGACATAGACTTCATTTTACCATTAAACAAAATTTATAGTAAACAACAAATTACAAATGCCCTTGACATTTTTGATATTTTTTAATCTTTGTATTTTTTCACAAGAACAGTTTTTGCAGTCCATTTCTTAATATCGATCTTAGATTGAGCTGAATTTATTTTATATTTTATAAATGCATACATTGCGTTTTTTTTTTTACAAAGATACGACATTAATGCATCATGAAAAAAGTAAATAACCTAGATATTACAACCGTACAGTACAGACCGAACACAATCTAACACCAGAGTGATCCCGAAGCGGACCCCGGGTTCGCTTCGCGGGTTTGCTCGGGGTCTGTAAGTATTGATTACAATTTAAATTTGCATACAAAATATACATTTATGAATAACATTTTTTTTCTTTGCAAATCATTAGAATATAAAAGGGGGCGAGTTGTCTTGAGAGGGGGCGAGTTGTCCTAAATTGGGGACGAGTTGTCTTAAGAAATGTCGGGGGCGACTTGTCTTAGGGGCGAGTTGTCCTCATTGAAGTAAAATGTATTTGGCGTAAACATTGCTATTCATTCAAAGCTTGGTCTATTGTCCATGGTGATATACACTGTGTGCATAAATAACAATGACCAGATAAGGGAAGGAAACGTTTGTCAGTGAAGAAAAGATTTTTTTAAGTATACGAGGCGATTTTTGAAAAATTTTTACAAGTGTCAGTAGTGGGCTCTAATTTTCAACGTATTTTTTCTCAAAAACAAAGAATTCATTTGTAAAATACATTGTAACGTATCCCCCCCCCCCCCATTTTTCTGTTTAAAATCATGAATATCCTTCAGAAAGTTTTGGAAATATTTTTCATAGAACATGTTTCCAAAATAAACAAGCTATAGAAATTCTCTGTTTACTGTCCATTTTATTTATAAAACCGGTTCTACCTTTTAACCTTTCAATGGGTAAACCTACACCACGTGTTTTTAATTTAAATCACAATAGCATTTGTAGGGGTGATCTCGAGATCCCCAGTATCAATATGTAGGCAATGCATGGATAATATTAAGTCAAAATCAGCAAGCATCGATAAGTTAGTTTAAAAAATGTGGAAAGTGGCATGAAAACAGATTTTGATAAAACTGATACTGAAACTCTGAAACTTGCTGAAACTTTACTGAAACTCTGCGGAAACTTAAGCTTACTAATAGTGTCTGCAAAGTTTCAGTGCAAAAACCAAATGTCTCCACAAATCCAAACAGTTTCTTCAACTGAAACTTGCTGAAACTTGAGGTATACGCAAGGTTTCAGTATTCGTATACGGTTAAAATACATGTGGTGTACCGTATCTTTCCGCAAAAGAAACTTGCTTAAACTTGAGGTATACGCAAGGTTTCAGTATGCATATAGGTTTGAATTACATATGGTGTACCATAGGTTTCCGCAACAGAAACTTGTTGAAACTGGAGGTATACACAAGGTTTCAGTATGCATTTACAATTAAAATACAGATGGTGCGTAATAGGTTTCCACGACGGAAACTTTAGTATCGACTAAACAATTTAGCCGAGCTTTTCAACCTTGTATTTGCTGTTGCATATAAACTCATTTTCCCACTAAATTTCCATATTGGGAAAAAACAACAACATACTCACACTAGCTATCAAAGAATATTTAATGTAATTATCAATATTTACAAACATTGGCTTGACCATTTGTTTTCTCTTGCATCATATTTTTACAGCTTAGTCCCAGCCCTCATGTCACGACAGGAAGACAGAGAAATTTTTTGCGTTTATTGGTGTCTCATACATGAGAGATATAATCTTGCGAGAGGACTTAAAACTGCGATCAATCAACTTAACCTGAATTTGGTATATGCAAGTCTAATATCAAGGAAATCTAAAAGTACTTGGTATAATGAATGCACAAGTTCACATCATTAATAGCCAATACGCCTCAAGGTGGATTTCTTTGTTAAATATTCAGTTTGTAGCCCATCATCAATCAACAGAAATGTCCTTGAGTGGTCTTCAATTTTTGACGACCTACTTGCACTTATCATGCTTATGTTAGTGGTTGCTTTATGATTTCTAAACTGTGCAACACATCACTGTAGTCTGCATGTATGACCTGTTCCAGTTTCAGTTGACTTTAACAATATCAATGCTTGGGTACAGAGATACTTGTTTTCATCCTTGGAGAAATGAGATCATGTTCAAGTTGGATTGACCTGCTCATCAGTTACTTGAACCTATTGAAAATATATAAATATAGTTCAACAAAATCCCAATCTAAATGAAATGCATGTTAGATCCTCTCGCATACTCGCTACACATCTAACAACATCCCGTTAAGGGTCATGTCAGATGTCAAATTCGGAATAACTCTAGACTAACCCTGGGGCCAAACATTTCAAAATTTTCTAAATGTTATCACAGGTTTTATTTCATCATAAATGGTTGATGAATTCCAAAGAACTATATAGACCCGCCTTAGCACTAGAACCCCATACCCTGTGGTCATGAATTTCATAATTTTGGTAGAGGACTCAATGCTGATTACAATCATACCAGCAGTTTGACTGCTTGATGTTCAGGAGTAAAGAAGAAGATTTTTAAAGATTGCATTAATTTCAGTGGTTTTGGCCTCACCCCTCAGCCCACCCACCGCCCCGGGGGGGGGGGGGGGGCATGGACCACGAAATTCATAAATTTTGTTCCCCGTCATCCATAGATGTTTTGTACCAACATTGGTTGAAATTGGATGAGGGGTTGCAGAGAAGAAGCTGAAAATGTTCAAATGTTAACTCACGACGGACGAAAACAGATAGTAATAGGTCACCTGAGTTTACAAACGTGACCAACAAATAGGCTCGGTGTTAAATACGTATATTGATTAAATCATAATTTTAGTAGGTAGCTCGCAAAAAGAGACTTTCTAAGAAAATGTGAACATCTGTTTATCTGATGGAAATGCCGAACATATAAAGTTATTATATAAAGCTTAAAAAGTAGAGGAAAGCAGCTTACATCCCCCCTCCCAACCCCACAACACACATACACACACACACACACCCTCACACACACACACCCTGACAACCACTGACTATGATAAATAGAGAGCTCAGAATTATTAGGTGATATTAAGAAAACGGTATAAAATAAAAACAAAAATTTTGTGCTTCTGTCCCTAAGTTCCTAAATCAGAGCTACATAATACCTTCTTATTTACTAAAACATACTTTTAAAGAGAAGTATTCTTCATCCTGTATTAGTTTTCAGATGATTTGTTCAATGGATATCTGAAATTAATATAGATCAAGTTAGTACAGTACCATACAGTAATAGCTTTTTTATTTTTAGCATGAGCTCAAAAAAGTCCCCAAAACACTTGCATGTCCATTTTCTTGTACCTGACATGCAGTTAAAATTCTAATAGACACATGACAAAGAATTAAATATGATGGAAACTTGTACCATTTTAAACTGGGCACACTCTCGTCTAATTCTAAGTGGTAGCCTTATCACAACCTCAATTTAAAAGTTCTTGAAATGCACTTTGTTTATCTACTCATAATACAGATATGGTTTTCAGGATCCACGTGTACTGCAGTTATATCAAGATTCCGAAGAGGTCTACCGGATTTCCAGATGGTGTAATTCTAACCTTCGTTTCAACAATCCCTACTGTCTGTGTCTCCCTTTTCTTCTGTAGGTTAAGGTCAAAGTTCAAATGAGTTCAAATGTAATACATTCATTTTTAAGGGGCATAATATTCAGTATGCCCTGGAAAAAAAAAAAGAAATTAACAATGACAGATGTATAAAATACTGCCAATAATTATTTCATTAAGATGTCCTTGATGATTTTTTTTTCAATTCCTATATATTATATATGACACAAATAATATTACTCAATAAAGCTCTTATGGACGATTTCGGTGCCTACAAGTGCTTCCTACAGTTATTTGCAAAAGCATTGCCTAGTGCTCTGTTTTTGGTCCTTTAAATGAGAACAGAATCTTATTTAAAGAATTGTATGAATGGAACCAAGGTACAAAAAAGTGGGATAAACATACAAAAAATGATATATTGAGTAGCAATTATTATTTCGTTCGATATGCCCCATAGAATACTTTATTAAATGAATGAAAAGTCAATAGCTTTATTTAGCAGAAAGCAATTGCTTGCAAATACAATGGCATAGGACACAGGCGCAAATGAATGGTTTTTCTAACATGTCAATATAATTTGTGTTGATGAGTTTCATTCTGCCCCATTAATATAACTCGTGATTGATCATACATAAGAATACAAGGTACTGTTTTTGTAGAAGGCCGTGATTGATATAAAGGAAACTATACTGATTCTAACTTTTTCAATTCTGTTGATAAATTTCAAAAATATTGATAACTATGAGAAAGATAATTCAAAAATCGTCGTCTTTGATATATCAATCATTTAAATAAGATAGGTACAAAAAAGACGACATCAAAGTCAATGACCTTGTGACCCTGACTGTGGCCCATATGCTAAATTACCTTTTTTCGAACTCTCGTCATATTTGTTTTGAACCAGGAAAGATAAAAACTGCATATATAGTGTGCATACTCCATAATTTAAGCTTTTTTTCAAATGACACCAAGGTGATTGATCTTGTTTCCTTGACTGTTACCTATATGCTAAAATTAGCTTTCAAAACCGTGGCCATAACGTTTGAACCATAGGAGAAAGAGACTACATCACTTTGTAATTAGCACATGTACTATGATAGGAAGCACTTTAAGTATTCACCATATTCATAAATTATTTATGTACCTAATGGGGAAAAAATGTAAAGATATACTAAGTTTTTTTGTTCTTTATGACTAAGTGATGTTTTCATAACGCTAGTTTTCCTTCAGATGGATTTTAATTAATAGTATTAAAATGATTTATTGTACACTGTCTCATTGGATATTTTTTCATTCATTGTATACCTTACCTCACCTATCCTCCTCGTACCCGCGGTTCTTTTCTTATTAAAAGGTTCCTTTTATGCAAACACGTACAGACGTTTATATAGTTTGGAGAGATCACATAATGAAATTCGTATAATACCGAGGAATAAGCTTTAATTTATATTATAACTATGCATAGATGTTAAGCATGGGTCAGATTGCACGTTAATATATCTGAATGAAAACGTGCTATGATTTACCTGAAGTTTACTTCAAAATACACAATAGTACTGTATACAGGGAAATGTTTCGCTCCGTTTTATTGTCGCCCCTTTTACCCATCTCACATGTGGGCTAATTTAAAACAAGGCAATTTTAGAGATCGTGCTTTAATTTCTTAAAAATAATTGTGGCTTGGCAAATTTATAATGGGGAAAAATTAGAAAGTGTAAAAAGGCGAAAATATAACACAGGAAGGACAAAACTTTTAACATTGTACTACAGTTAACTATTAGCCAGCAATTATCAATAGTAGTCATCTGTATTGAAAAATTTGTAATCCTCCTGCTCTTCACCGGAGAACTTTTATTAGATTGTATACCTATGAACCGAACACCATTGATAAACATTACGGGTATTTTTGTAACATACAAAGTGATTAACAGTAGTGAAAATAATGTTTTACACCATCCTACAGATACTCTTTTTAATTATAGTCATTTCCTGTGGTGTGTTTTTGACAGGTTGAGGTATTACAAATTTAAGAAATGTCATTCATAAGTAGAATTTTGTGTCATTACATATTAGTTGAAAAAAAAAGCCCCAATTATTTACCTTGAGAAATTAAACTTTATAGTTACAGACATACAAATACATCAAAGCTTGGTTTTTACATGCATTGGTATCTGTTTCTTCTCTATCCACACATTAGAATATTTAACGAGAGATTGTCCTGTCCCTAGAGTCGACGTCTCTTACAGGAAGATGAGAGCTGTTCGAGTGGCCTTTCAACTTCCTGTAAACTCATGTAAGTTGTAAAGGGTATTCTGATTGGCAATAAGTGATAAATAGAGGATATCTCTATTGTGTAATTTGATTTTGTCTTTTTCCAACGAGTTGAAATGGTATATATATTCGCGAGGTTTGAAGAGCGAATATACACCATTTCAACGAGTTGGATGAAGCCAATATCAAATCACACAATTATAGATGTATTATTTTTCTCATACGACTTTCGTTTTTTACAAAACTTTGAGACTTCCCCTGTTAAACTACATGAATGATTGCTAATTCAAATTGATGACGTATCACTTGATGACGTAGTACTGTTGGTGTTGACATGCTTCGAAAGAAAGTAGATCGTGTTCAAAATTTAGAATTTTGCTATCTGCGTCTTTGAAAACATTTGACAATTGCTAGAGCTTTACATCAAACGAACTTCTGACTGAAAGTTGTAAAGACCATGGGAACGTGAAAATGAAACTCTTTGGGCGATTGCAATGCAAAACGTGTTAGGCAAGGCTTGCGGCCTACTTGAAGATTCATTGTTGATCCAAGGTAAGTTACACCTATATTACCAGGTAGGCATACGTAATATAATATAATAAACCATTATTGAAGATGTTAAAGGAATCTTAAAACAACCTAACTGCAATTGGCTTTACATTCTCCGAGAACAATTTAAATGGGGTGGAGGTGGGGTGGTGGTAAAAACTGTCTTCGAGTAGCCAATACAGGTTCCTTGATAAAATGATAACTTCTTTGACATACACGGGTCTTTTTCTTGCTTTTAATAATATTATTTTTCTTTATCATTTATTTTATAAAGGCAATAACTTTCACACAAAAAAGTTACAATGAAAAAAAATCATGAAGCGAGGGATCGTGTCAAAACCGGAAGTGCTATTGATAAAGCATCTACCCGTTGATAAAGCATAAGTTTATCCAACGGACAGTGTCATCCACACGTATGAGATAAATAATAATATAGAATGAAATAAAAAGTTAAAGTAACATTATATTTTGTTGATTAGACAGTATTCCACTAGCTGCAAACAAAGCATGCCCATATAATATATTCTTACATCAAAAAACTCATACGTCTCTCTGGTAGTTAATGTTGGTCTTCATTCACTGTAAAATATCTTTAACATTGAAAAACAAGCAAATAATGAATCATTTTGTTTCCATATTTTAACACATTTATACTATTTAATTTGATTTTAAGGCTAAATAAAAAATGAAAGGGGGGCGGGGGTCAAGGGATTTCTTCATACACTATATCTTATTTGTATTGTTTATTATTTAGACATATTTACATGAACTCTCCAGATATAAGATTTATTGTGCTATCATAGAAACATTTTTTTTGCATTGTATTTGTACTTGTAGTGGAATTTTATGTCGTTTGTAAAGTTAACATAACTTTACTGAAAGCACAACACTTCAGCATTGAATTCCTATTTTCGGATGTAAGAGGAAGAGAGAGATTTAGAGCAAGATAGAGAAGGAGAGAAAGATATTGCAAGAGAGAGATGCTTTCAAATGATATTCACCCTGCCTACCCTGGGGAATCCATCTCCCTCTCCCGAACATTTGTGCCGTTGAGATTGACAAATATAGTTGAATGTAAATCTAAAGATATAAACATACATGTACATATACATTTAGAAGCTTAAATGTTAAAAACATGTTTTGTAGATCAACCAATTACTCGTATATTTATTTCTTACAAAATATATTTAAAACTTTGCTGTTAGTGTTGTTTGTGTTTTAAAAAAAACAATTTTCACAATACCGAATAATGATTGACATAAGATTAAGACCGTTAAACAATGGGGCATACAGAAGCATGTTGTGTGAGAAAATCTTCATGACATAGTACTGGGCGTTTGGCAAAGGTGTTAAAACACATGTTAAGACCTCTTAGCTGTACGAAGCATTCTAAAAAGAGTAAAATCTGGACCTTCTGATCAAAAACAGAAAGAACCCAACCAAGCTACTTCAAAGCCACAATAATCGCTCATACATGTACCAGATAGACGTCCATAAATTAGGTAATAACTATTTTCTAATTTCGTATTTGCGACCGTTAAAGCTGATTTAAGGGTCACAAACTGAGTTTCACTGGCGACGCCTAGCGATCGTTGAATCAGCATTAACGGTCGCCAATATCAAATTAGAAGATAGTTATTCCCGTTCTAATGCAATCAATGCATGTTTGTTGATTACATCTTTTTTGTTGAGTTTCGTTATATGAAATACATCAAAGAACATTGTGATTTTGCGTCACTTTATTATGACGTCACAATAAAAAGATTTTACGCACGTTAATGCTCGTTTTACTGTCTCAAACAAAGCACATTAGCCAATTTAAATGTTTTTTTTACAAAGCAAATGCATAAGAATAGACTTCTTATTTCCGTTATGAATCATTTAGCACACCTCAAACGCTTAGAAGCAAGCAAATTAATGCAGATTTGATATTCCTAAATGCTGTGTGTAGTTTGATATATTGAAATTCTGTTAGTTGCAAATGCAGACATTAGGTCTCTGCCGAGTTTTACCAAACTGATGTCACTTACTTTTTTTATTTGACTGATTTTAATAATAAGAAAATAATAAGAACATTTAAAAAGGTAAAAGACGTGTATTGTTGTGTAATTTCAATAACAAACAACCACCGTTCTCAATAGGTACAGCCAAATCAAAATTGTTTCTTATATATCTAGATTTGTTTCAATTGTTATTCGATACATATAGAATATCACACTGCTGTTTTGATCTTGGCCGTGGTATCAGCCCGAGCGGTTGGTATCGGCCCAAGCCCGGAGGGCGCGGGCGGTGACCACCCGAGGCCTGATATCAGGGACGAGATCAAAACAGTGGTATGATGTTGTTTATATCATATATCTAAAACCAAAGAAAAGAACACATATTTTGATATTTTTTTTTATCATCACGTTTATAATTTTGTCTTAACAAAATATTAGAGTTATCTTTCTTTATTTCGATCTACCTGGAGATGTTGCTTGACGGTGAATAACCAAAGAGATAGATTTGCTTGGTCTGGTTATTAAAAAGAATAGTCCTGGTGTTTTGAAACATTTCAATTCGAAGCAAATTAGATAACAAATATTTTAAAGGTCCCAAACTTAAAAATATTCTATTTTTACTTTGGATCGATTGATTGATTGATTGTATATTGTTTAACGTTCCTCTCGAGAATTTTTCACTCATACTTTGGATCGAACCGGGGTTACAACTTCGTCAACGAATCGTTACAATTTGTAAGCCTGAGATTTATAGTAAATATTTGTTTTGTTTACAATATATATTTAATCTAAAATGGCACACTAAATGAAAACTTGGTATTGTCTAACTGTCAAAGCAAATAAACGTCCATTGTTTCAAAACATGACTTTTTGCTGTCCTAGAAGTAAACAAGAGTTACCTCTCTTACGTCACAAATGCTATCATTTGGCACACTTTTTAAAAACAATTTTCTAAAAAAATTCTAATATGAAAAAATATTTTTTTAATGATTCTTGTTAAATTTTTCGATATGTAATGTTTCTCTTTAATACTTAAATATGAATTTTACTCTTAATTCACACAAATTAAACAGAAATACTGATTTGAAATTTGAGGGCGAGGCAGCCCCTTGACGACGGGCTGAGACAGAGATATCTCAGCCCTGAGAGCGTACTTCCGAAGCGCTGTCCCGCCAAGTCCAAAACGCCTGTATCAGGGCTGATACACTGCAGTAAAACTCGTTTAGTACGAACACGGATATTGCGAATTCACGGATATAGCGATATAAATTTAATGAATTTTTTATACGGTTATAACGAATTACGGATATAACGTAAGTATTTTATAGGTCCCAGCGACTTCGTTATAACCGAGTTTTGCTGTACTAGGTATATGATATATTAAAGTATACTTCTCTTCGGAACAATTTCAAAAAAGGCAAACTATTGACAAAAAACTGTAAAAAGGAGGACATCAACATTGGCTTTAAAGGTATTATTTCGAAAAGTAGCTCGGTAAGGCCTTCATAATTTTGCAATTCTAATTTATACGCTAAATGTTAACTTTGAAACACAAAAGTAGCAATTCTTCAGAATATCAGTAAACACATTTTGCTATCTTAATCAGCTTTTAGACAATTATAAGTCGTCAATAATTTAAGTTAAACAGAGGTATATGGACTTCTGCAACGATTTCTTTTTCAAGCTTATTCTAATACTGCTATGACATTCATACAATACGCCTAGAGAAATAGACAGGAATTAAGAAAAAGTAAAACAAGGTCAATACTCACAATCAAGTGAATGCAGAAATATCGCCTCATGTCTTTCAGTTTGAGAAACGTTGATGAACAGCATCCCTCTCGATACCTACTTATATTTCCCATAGCTCTAAAAAGTGAATGTTATGCAATATCACGATGTTTGCAACATTTTGAATCAGAATTTCTGTAATTAGCATGCTTGATGTTAAATGTTTATAAATGGATTGCACGTTTTGTCAATAAGTGGTCTTAAGTTTCCATTATTAACCATCTGTTTCTTGTTTTCTCCTCAAGCTATTTCTAAGTAAGCAATAAAAAAAAATGAAGTTTTCGTGACTAATGCATCTGAATAGAATCGGTTTAGCTTGGAACACTGGTGAATGAAGAATCAACCTTTAAAAATTGGACATTCACTGAATTTTAGGCCTGTGTTGTAAATCATTTACACTTTAACCTGTACAGTTAAACATAATACTGTAAAATTGCATATTTCTGTGGTGTCAAATTTTCGTCGTTTGATTAATAACACATGGTTCGTGGGGATTTCGTGGATGAAGAACTGTTGAGTAGTTTTATATGTAACATTTTACATTTTCATATATCGAGTTGTGTTTTGGTATGTGAGTGTACCTTGACGGATTATATATCAAGCATGCCACGTCTTATATAAATTCTTAATGAGAAACATATTAGTTTTTCATTTTTCCCTAAACACTTTTTAGTCCCCCGCTTGAAAAGTGGGTTTGTCCGTCCGTCCGTCCGTATGTCTAGCTGTCCGTCCGTCTGTCTTTCTGTCTGTCTGTAACGCTTTCGTTTCCACACGATATCTCAAGAACCCTTTGAGCTTTTGCAATGAAATTTAGCATAGAAATTCCCTATGGACTGAAGAAGAACCCTATAGAGTTTGAGATTAAAAGAAATGCTATATAGACGTCTCCATATCAGTGAAATATTCTGGAGAGGGACGTTAAACAGTATACAATCAATCAATCAATGCATTGTCCTCATTATATGATCATATTTACATATGCATACAGATCCTCGAAGAGGGTTCTGCTGTCATAGCTAATAAGATCACATACAAAGAACGTCCACCAAAAATACATTCCATATTTAATATTATAGAAACATGATTCAATTTAAAGCAGAATATTCTTTAAACTGATGGTACTGGTGGTCAAATATGTATAGTCCAATTGTTTAGTTATTAAATGTAAATGTATACGCTGACAGGGTGTTACATGTGAAATTCACGATTGAGTATAAATTTCTCAAATTCTCACAAAATAATTGCAACTCAATTTATAATCAGAATAGTCTTATTTGAGTACAAAACTATTTCTGAAAATTTAATCCCCTCGTACTGAAGCTGTTTGTTGATGCAATTTATTGCATAAAGTATCGAAGAACAATGACGTCATTATATGACGTCATTATGTGCACAGACTATTACGTGCCCTGGTAACCAAGTACTTATATAACTTTCGTTCTATGCCAATATTATATTATCACAAAACTCTGCATGTTTAACATCCAAGTGTTTTGTTTAAAAGTTTTTTTGCAAAAAAGCAAAATTTGACCTATTTTTAATTTGAATTAAGCACAATATCACGGAATATCGAAAAGTGCGACTGGTTTTGTGAAATAATAAAATACCTCATACATCTAAAACCCCCGTATGTTTCGTGACGGTCTTATAAACTACAATGAAACATACTAGAGCTGTCCAAAATGTTCTTGAACCAATACGTTTTTGTTAAAATGAATAGTTTTACCTATATCTAATGTATATCAAAGTATTTATTATGTAAAACAGATCAGAAAGATTTAATTTTTATTGCAGGAACATTATATTTTTTGTAAAAATGGGGTCCCTTAAAGGTCGCCGGTAGGGCTCACGGATCAGTCTGACGTTAAATATTTGAATTTTGAATTTTCAATAAATGTCCATTGACATATACTACATTTTCTTTATTATATCACAGTGCAAAGTGCTAGCAATAAGATTTAAGTATAGATTATAATTAATATAATATTTAAAATTCTAAACAAAACACAATACTACATTTTCTTCATTATATCAAAGTGCAAAACTATTGTTATTGGACGAAATTGGATATTTCTATTCATCACGTTGTTATAAATCTAGTGCAACATAAAGTTTTGACTTTTCAGCCAGTGTATACGAATTGTTTATATTAGAGATTGTTCTATCTGACGTATCCGCATCCGTATACGTATCCGTATCCGTATCGAGATATGAAAAGCATCTCGATCCCGATGTCTCAACCATTTAATACAATTTCCATCTCTGTTTGTGGTTAAATAAGCCACAGTCATGCCTTAGAAAATAGCAAATGGCAATTTTTCTATTAAAAATTCTAAATGCTGTAAACCCCTGTCATTTCGTACAAAAATATTTATTAAAGAATAAAAGAAAATGAATTCAAGTATAAAATATTTCATTTTAATTATTTTGTTTTAAAATAAATTCATTTCTTCTCGCTTAATATCGGATATTTTATTGATATATTCTGTATGTTTCATATACCTTTACACGGTATAACGGTATACCCCCCCACCCCCTCACACACACTGAAATACAAAATACATTATCATCAACGCGATTGATATAGCACTGTAGCCGTTTTTAAAGAGACTTTTTTTAACTGATTTCATTCGCTTCAGGACCGTTACAAGTATTGAGTATATGTATTGAAGAGCCTGTTAATACTGCGTAAGTAATACTACATATACTGCGTTTACTGTCGGAAATTGTAGATATTCAATTCTCAAGCTCCTTGAAACCGTGGATACGCATAGGCGTCAGAACGGGGGGGGGGGGTACTTTCTTTCAAAGATAGACATAATATAGGCATTTAAAAGTGGGGGTTACCTTTTTTGTTGGTTTAGCCCCCCTTTCAATTAACGCCCCCCACTATTTGCCTGTATGAAAAGTAATGTATCGTGTCCTAAAACAATTATAAAATTAATTTTTAAAAGTATTTTCACTGACATTTCGAAGAATTATTGTTGTTTTCATTTTGCTAGAATTCAAGTATGATTTTGACATCGCATGTCAAAATGTTTTGACGTCATAGTTACATTGCTAATAACATGACGTCACAGACTCAAGATTCCTTGAACGCTCCGCCCACTGAATATCTTGACTGGTTAAAATACTTAAGGAATGACTCTAATTCTTGGCCAAGTTATCGAGTATAATATGGTTTGGGTCAGTTTACGCTTTATAATCCGCGAAGCGGATTATAAAAAAGCGTAAACTGACCCAAACCATATTATACTCGATAATTTGGCCAAGAATTAGAGTCATTCCTTATAATTTAATTTTAAAATAATTAAACAACTGGGGGTGTAAAATTGTGTTGTTTTTATGAGTTCAAATTTACCGCGCAATAATACAACCGTAGTAACGGAAGTGATGGGAAGCGAGGGGAGGTAAAAACGGATACATAGATCTAGCAGCCATGATGCTTGTTTACACGAGGTAAGATCGAGCTACTGTTTGAAGTTAAAGGTACATTCATTAAATCTGGAATTTTCCATGAATCCCAAGGACTGGAAATGAGGGGATTGATGAATACAGATGATTCAGCTGGTTGTCAAGGGGGTGTGTCCCCATACCAAACCAGATTATACAAAATGTTATGGGTTCCTTTTTGGAAATCAACCAATGAGAGGCAAGAATACAAACATAATTAAATTATTTATAAATATTCATGAGGGAGTAGTGCCAGGGAGTAGCTCTGATTTTCCAGGGAGTAGACTTGAGATGAGGGCAATAGTCTCTCTTCGGGGAATTAGACAGTTTTATGGTATTAATTTTATATAGAGTATATATATGTACAGCAGAGGTGTAATAAAACCATTTATTTAACCACAAACGTCATTGTCAACGAAGTTTTTGGACAACCCACTGTTTAAAGGCTGATTTTTGTTGTTGTTGCACATTGTTTGAAGCTGAACCGATTCTATTCAGATGCATTAGTCTCAAAGACTTCAATTTTTTCGATTGCTTTCTTCGAAATATTTTGAGCAGAAAACAAGAAACAGATTGTTTATAATGGAAACATAAAACCACTTATTGACAAGACGTGCAATCCATTTATAAACATTTCATGTCGAGCATGCTAATTACAGAAATTTTGATTCAAAATGTTGCAAACATCGTGATATTTTATAACATTCACATTTTAGAGCCATGGGAAATATAAGTACATGTACCGGGGGATACTGTTCATCAACTTCATCAACGTTTCTCAAGCTGAAAGACATGATGCAACACCTCTGCATTTACTTGATGGTGAGTATGTATATATGGTGGTCAATTTTTTTTCTAAATGAAGGCCCACGCCCTCCTCGATGGGGGCGATTATTGTGAATTAGTGAAAAATTAATGGCATTTTTTGAAAATCTTTTTTTTTCTCAAGAACTACTGGGCCAGGAAAGCTGAAACTCATGTGGAAGCATTCTCACGAGGTGTAGATTCAATTTTTTTCAAATCATGACCCCCGGTGGTAGGGTGGGGCCACAATAAGGTATCAAATTTTAACATAGGAATACATAGGAAAAGTCTTTAAAAATCTTATTCTGAAGAATCACTTGGCCAGGAAAGATGAATCTCAGGTTAAAGCATCTTCATGAAGTGCAGATACAAGTTTGTTCAAATCATACCCTCGAGGGTGAGGTGGGGCCACATTTGGGTATCAAAGGTTAACATGGGAAAACATAGAGAAAATCTTTAAAAATCATCTTCTCAAAAATCACTATGTCAGGAAAGCTGAAACTCGTGTGGAAGCATCCTTATGTAATGTAGAATTAAGTTTCTTCAAATTATGATCCCTAGGGGTAGGGTGGGGTCAGAATGGGGTATCAAAGTTTAACATAGGAAAAATCTTTAAAAATCATCTTCTAAAGAACTACTGGGCAAGGAAAGCTGAAACTCATATGGAAACATCCTCATGTAGGGTAGATTCAAGTTTGTTCAAATCTTGATCCCTGAGGTAGGTTGGGACCACAATGCGGTATCAAAGTTTAACATAGGAATTACAAAGGAAAATCTTTGAAAATCTTCTTCTAAAGAACCACTGGACTAGGAAAATTAAAAACTAAATATGAAACTCATGTGGAGGCATCATCTGGTAGTGAAGATTCAAATTTGTTAAAATCATAGCCCCGGGGTAGGATGGGGCAACAATAAGGAATCAAAGTTTTGAATAGGAATACATGAAAAGAACTTTTTTTCTAAAATACAGCAAACCCATGATTCTTCAATAATATGGAAGCATTCCTCTGTTAAATTAATGGAGATTTATGTTTGTTCAAATCATGACCCCCTTGGGTACATGTAGGACGGGGGGGCACATTGGGGGATCAAACTTTTACATAGGAATACATAGGAAAATCTTCTTCTCATGAACAGCAAAGCCAGAGTTGGTCATAGAAACCACTACCAATATGTGTCATATTAATTCAAAAGCACCTTAGGAAGAATAGATATAAGTTTGTTCAAATATACCCCCTCCCCGAACCCAATTTTAAATATTTCTTTCAACTAAACAGATTTTTTTGCTTTTACCTAGCCACTTGTTCTGGTGTGCGATGTGGCTCCTTGGCATCTTGTTCTTAATTCTTATCTATTTCTCTGTGTGTATTGTATGAATGTAAAGCAGTTTTAGAATCAGATAAAAACATCTATGTATAAGTGAAAATACCTTAAATTAATAATTACTTATTGACTACTGATAATTGTCTAAGTGCTAATGAAATTAAGGAAATTGTGTTTTCCGATATTTTAAAGAAATGCTGCTTTTGTGTTTCAAAGTTAACCTTTTGCGTATTAATTAGACCCGCACTTTTATGAAGGCCTTGTGCTATTTCAGTAAATAATGCCTTTAAACCCAACTGTTGGTGTCCTCTTTTTTCATCTTTTTTTGTCAATAGTTTTCCTTATTTTAGAAATTGTTTCAATGAGAAGTATGCTCTTATCTATCAAATGACCTTTTAAACAATTCTAGAAATAAAAAAATCAAGCTTGATTTGGTTGTACGAATTGACATTGCACAACGATGCATGTCTTTAACCTTTCTCAATCTCTGTTTCTTATTAAAATCCGTCAAATAAGAAACAGGGGGTGTATGTGACGTCGATCTGGAAGAACTCAGCAGAGACCCGACGTATGAATTTGCAAATAACATAACTCCAACTTATCAAAATACACACAACAATAAAGAATATCAAATTTGCATTCATTTCCTCGGGAAAATCCTTAATTTGCCCGCTTATGAATATATGAAGTGTACTAAATGATTCATAACGGAAATCAATCACACTTATAATTATTGACTTCTACCTGGTAGGAGCGATTATCGATATCTTAAAGTTGTCTGGTGGGGTTCAGTAAAGCTAAGAGGTCTTACATGTTTTGACACCTTTAAAAAAAAACCCGGTAATTAGTAATTAAGATTTTCTCACACGTCATGCGTCTGCATACCCCATTATGTAACGATCTTAATTTTAAGTCGGTATTATGAGATTTGTTTTTTAAGACTCAAAAACATCGACAACAAAATATTAAATATATTTTAAAGGAAATAGATATTGTAGTCTAAGTTTGATCTAAAAACATAATCTTATCATTTTAACTCCTACATGTATGTGTATATTTATATTGTTATATGTGTACATTTATATTTCATAGATTTATATGTGTATGTTTATATTGTTAGATCTATATGTGTATGTTTATATCGTTTGATGTATATGTGTATGTTTATATCTTTAGACCTATATGTGTATGTGTAATCTTTAGATCTATATATGTACATTTTGATCATTAGATCTATATGTATATAAGATAAGATATAAGATAAGTAGTAGTTACCCCATATCATACTGTTGGTTATGTGTAGATACCCGATGGGCGTGGTCATAATGACAAGAGGGAGCGTAGGTCCCGAGTTGTCATTATTACCACGCCCATCGGGTATCTACACATAATCAACAGTGTGATATGGGGTAAATGACTTGTACCATAGTTTTCAAAAATCATTCATATGTAAGTCAGCTTAGGAATCGGTCGGATTGGTTCGCGTGATTGAAACATTAAGTGTTTGGTTTCAAAGATGCATTTGGATTTTATATGATTTTAGGCTCCTTCGTGTCCTTCTGACCACGTCACTGGAATATAGGGTGAGTGATTTGTATACAATACTTTTCAAATTTTGCAACAAATTTGGCCCTCTACTCGGCACTGAAGGACATTGAGCAGTGAGGGATCTTCTGCGACATGGGACCTCTGTTTATACTTTAAAGGTCTCCACGTCCCACAGTGGGATTCAACTCCTTACTTCGTGACTAGGGCAGGCGCTTTAACCACTGGGCCACGCAATCGACATAAAAATTAAACATATCTAGGCCCGTTTAAAAAGTTTGATTTATTTAATTGAAAAAATAACGAGTTTGGTTTCAATGATATATGTTAAATTGATACGATTTTTTTCTCGTAGATTTCAATCGTCAAAATTACTAGTCAAAATACTAGTAATTTGAATTTATTATGAACTTGGTTTAAGAACAGATGATACAAACAAATTTTTTCTCTGAAAAAGATTAAATATCAAGTCACAAGTTTAGAAAAGTGGATGGTTCTTAGATTTTGTTCTCCTTAGAACTGGAATATGAAAAACACGTACTTAGAAAATATTAGCAATATTTCAATGAAAAATCAAATATAAAAAAATCACATTCAGTAAAGGTTTACAGGTGAAAACAAATTTCAAAATATGTTATCATGGTGCTAAAAGTGTAATATAAATTGAAGAAAAATATACCAAGCCAGGTGAATTTTATTAGGAAAAGCTAAAGTGTAAAAATCAGCCTATGTGATATTGCTAATTTTTTGCCATTTTGTTCCTCCTCTTAAAATTCAACTGGCTTGGTATATTTTTCTAAAGTTTATACTACACCTTTACCACCAAGGTAACATATTCTGAAATTTTTTTTCACCTGTAAACCTTTACTGAATGTGATTTGTCTATATTTGTTTTTTTCATTGAAATATTACTAATATTTTCCTAGTCTATTTCATTTTCTAATTCTAAGGAGAAAATATTCTAAGAATCATCCACTTTTCTAAACTTTTGACATGATATAAAATCTTTTTCAAAGAAAAAAAAATGTTTGTATCATCTGTCCTTAACTTAAATTTTTGTAAACCTGATATAAACTTTGCCGTGCACAGTGGTGCGTTGATTTAAATGTGTGTTAGAGGTTATGTATATTTCAATTTAATGAAAATTAGATCTTTGATCGGCTAGATCCGCAATCGAAAACATTATATTTAAGTACAGTAGTGTACACTTGTTTTTACGTCAAGTATGTTCCGTGTTTCCTTTGTTGGTTATCAAAAGAACAATGTATATTGGAATGTACTAAGCTAACGTCACCCTGGTCATTACACTATTTAAAAAAAAAATGTGTAAAAAATCAAGCGATTTCTGAAGGTTTTTTTTTTTCTTCACTTTTAACTAAAGTTAAAGTATTTATGGCCGTTTTTAACTGGTATTTATTATTCAAAGCTAATTCACTCTGAATTAGCTGCTTTTATCGAAGGAAGTGCATATTTTAATGCTTTACCTAAATCTCAGTACTTATTCCTAGTGATTATCGTTCTTGTCAAATATTTTAGTTGATTATTCCCCCTTTTAATAAAAACACCTGAGGGCGCTTTGGTTGCAACTTCCTTTTTCAATATTCCAGCATCATCCCGGGTCGGTAAAAATTTTCCAGCTTGTTATCGTGTACTATTAATTTGAAACAGTCATTGAAATTATTAACTGATTTGGAGAAGGCATTTTAAAAAATGATTTTTTTTCCAGCTTTTAATATAGGATAAGGTATAGTTAGTCTATTGTCCCCGATGTTAATGGATTTCCTGGGGGGGGGGGCGTGGACATTATTTAAAGTTTGTAAGATGGGGTCTTAGTTATAAATAGAGGATCTAGTTAGATAAAAATGTATTTAAAATACATAGTTAAATGGCTGGGGGGGATCGTCGCCAAGCCTAATATTCAATATTAAAATCGGGACTGGGGGGGAGGTCTAAAAATGAACGTTCATGTCGATGCGGATAGCTATGATCGATATATTAAAACTAGGGTCGATTGCACTTACTAGTTGATTTAATAAGTAATATTTTAACACGATTTTCTATACCCCGCAATTATCCGAGCATTTGCTGAGCGATCTGACAAGTGATTGTTTTCCGGATTTGGTTTTTTAGATTTGTTTGAACATTCAACTTCCAGTTAAGAAAAACACTATGTTTACTTTCAAGTTTCTGTTTTACTTTTAGTCCACTAATTGACTAAATATTTTATAACCTGTGAATCGATTTCATAAAAGGTAAGCGGGATCAAGAATAACAAAGATATTTCTGTCCGTTAAGTCAATATCAGAATTGAAACTTTATAGATTTAGTTTAATTTAAAATTGTTCATATTCTTCTTGTTTTGCTCGTCGACGAACAACAATTCAGGGGTTCCATTTTTAATGGTAAAATTCAGGAAGTAAAGTATAATTAATGCACTGAAAGCAAGTTATTTATTTTTAAAATTGTTTTAATATAGTCATGACTTCTTGTAAAGCAGTCTGACATGGAAAATTTAAATTCACTAGTTATTTACCTATTGTTAATTTTATAATTTTATAATACAAATAGGTAACATTGGTATTATCACTTAAATTACCATAATTGACACTTGACATGGTTCTCAACAGTGTTTGAAATAACTGTGCACCTGACAGCCCGAGATACACAAATTTATATGTATTGACGCCCAGCTGGATGAGTAAACTAAAAAAATTTCTCATAAATTACAATTCAGGTCGATATTTAAAATTCTGTAATCAACAATTACTGGTTGCAAATTGTAACAAGCAAATGGGTACTTTTCATCATGCAGTCTATAGGCCAGGAATCGAATATATAGCGAATCAGCCCTATTCACATTTTTGCTGTTTAAAAATTTTCAAAGACAAATTATTCTAAAAAAAAAAGGATTTCAGATAAAAATAAGGTACATTCTAAATACAATTTAAAAATTTTCTCTCTTAAATATTTGGACGGTTTTATCAAATTCTAGCCGGATAAGTTTATACCCGCTTCCAGCAGGACTGTCGTGCTCATGTAGAAATCTGGAACACCTCATACATGTGGAAGTCTGATGATAATTCCTGGTGTAGGGTTTTGCCTAACTTAGTGTAAACAGTTTTATTTCTGATATTATTCCTTTTAACCTTCTTTAAATTTATAGGTAGTGTCTTACGAGTTTAGGCACCATACAGTGCATTCCCTTTATTTCAAAGTAAGGGGTTAGAGTTCAGTTGTAACAGTCTAGGAGCTGATGTTTATGAACAAAATCTGTGGACCTAACAATAAATTTTGTTTTAGAGAGGCATTTTTGTCAATTGAAGCGGTCAATTTGCCTGGTAACCGGTTCTTAAGGAAAACACTGAATCATACTTTTAATGCAACTCTGATGTGCTAGACTGTAAAGACGGCCTAAACAGTTTAACAAAATGGATGATTTCATTTCATGATTATAGATCTTTCTAGCTGATTCCTTTGTTAGCAACAATGTTTATTTTTAAATATCGTTCACGAATGTTCTAGACATGCATGCATCTATAGGTTGCACATTGCACAAGTTTTTTAATAGCCTTTACACTAAAATTAATTTAAATACATTAATCCTCCAAAATAAAGTCCATTGTCCATCTAACAATTTTATAAATTTATAAGACAACTACTCACACAGAGCATTTTACACTTACATCTTGCATCATGCATCACGAAACATACACACTGCATTTAAAAAAACATAATTTATATTGAATATTGTGAATATGTGTTGTTTAATGTTGTTTGAACATTTGATTTGGGGCATGCTCGTTGTTGGCTGCCCATTGCCCTTGTTGTCTTTGAATTCATACAGTCCTTAATTTACATACATTAAACATGCACTATGCATTAAAAAAAACCTGATCATGAACTCCCAGCTACATTGTTGTATGTGTAGCTTATAAATTATGTCGAATGTTGTTAATATGTGCTGTTTGAATATTTGATTTGGGGCATGCTCGTTATTGTCTGCCGATTGGCCTTGTTGTCTTCGAATTCATACAGCCCTTAAGTTACATACACTAAACATACACAATGCATTAAAAAAAAATCAACTGTTAACATGGTTAATCATGTTTACCATGACCTGTAGCTACAATATGTTGAACGTCGTGAATATGTGTTGGTTGATGTTTGATTATTTGATTTGGGGCATGCTCATTGCTAGTCGCCCATTGCCCTTGGTGTATTTGAATTCATACAGCCCTTAATTTACATACACTAATTTTAACATACACAACACATTTTTTAACAAAAAAGGGCCATTGCCCTTATATTTCAATTATAGCACTTAATTAACATTATACAAACTGCATGATTAAATGAAAAAATAAAACTATTGATCATGACCTGCATGTACATGTAGCTGCATGGTTGTATATGTATTATGTATAATAATTGATTCAATCCTTTACATAAACTAAACATTCAAAATGTACACACACTACAAAATTACTAGATCTGCACCTATTTCATTGTAGTCTTTTACATGTTCTAATCATTTTTTCAATTTTTATGAAAATGAAACTTAACACATACATGTACATCATACAATCAGAATATGATGTGCAGCTGATTATCATTTAATTTATTTAGAAAACAAATAATTTAACAATGTATTATGCTTTGTACAAACATTTACAACTTTTAATTTTATATACTACACGAATATATTATTTAATCAGGAAAGCATGAAAGATCACTAGTGTTCACTAAGTATACAATTGTTTATTGGAATACGTTTTTGGCAAAACCTTGAAATCACAAAAAATGCTTGAGTATTAATTTTTATGGCTCCAACTGGTCATTGATTCAACATACTTCTCGTACAAATTCTAATTTGAACATTATTTACTTTCTTGCTGGAAGTGTGCCATATTTCTCAACTCTGAATATTAGTGGTATGATGTCCTAAGCTAGCTAGCATTATATGGTATATTAAAACATTATTTCTAACTCAATCGTATTGTGCCATGTTTGCTAATCAGTATAGCTTTAACCAGAACTGTAACTTAGTTTGTTTAACACAGATGAACCTTCTTTAAAGTTTAGATTTTGTAAAGTCTATTGCTGTTATACTGACCGTGTTAGTATATTTAACCCATAAGTAGGTCATATTTTAACGTTTCCTACCAATTGGTGGGCCCTTGCTATTATTCTAAATTTCAACACAATGTCCAATTGCACCAATCAAAATATATAGGGCTTGAGGCAAATTTCAACAGGCATTAGGGAATGCTTTCTCTCAAGCACATGATCCTACCCAAAGAAATTCAAGGGGTACTTGTTGAAAAAAGATGTTCACCTTTGTATGGTCATACATGTACACTTATCCGAGTTGGATCGACAACGTTCGTTTTCTCCAGTTTTCTCATAAGGTTAGTTTGGTATACATGTACAGCTGTATTCCAATAAATAGGTAATAATATTTCCAGTAAAAAGGTAAGTACAGTTTCCTTTTAATTCAGATATAAATTAGATTTTGAATATTTAATCTGCTTCTCGTTTATGTATTTTGCTTATATATTCCTGGTTTCTACATGTGTCGTGATATACATGCGTACATGTTTCTTTGATCTACTCATCACCAAAATCCTAAATACTATTTTATTAGGGTCATCACATCGAATCTATGCATAATTGGGGTTAGGTTTAATTTTACAGGGAATCAATTTCATCAATCATGATAGGCATTGGCTTGGGCATGGCTACTTCTGCCGCTCTACCCCCACCCATATGGTGGCGGAGTTCCCCACCACAATAACTTGTTGTCGGGAACTTGTGGCGTAAACGAGCAGCACTAAGTAACTATCCTTATACGCAGTCATGTAACTCATGAAAGTTGAAAAGTAAACTTTGGATTTAAATATACATAAATAAGTGCTTGAACTCTGCACCTCCCAGGGTCAAGGCTTTTACCACTTTCTTATATGGTGAACTTTGACCTTTGAACTTTGAACCTGAGTTTGAATATTTAATATGTAATATTTGCTTTGTTGTGTTGCCAGAGACACCAATAGCTTTTCATAATATGTGTCTCTGGATAAACAGCCGTGCCCAATTTTCGCCACAATAAAATTTATTAAATACATACTTGATGTTTTTTATATGCACATATCTGAAATAATATTCAAAGCTAATTCACTCTGAATAAGTTGCTTTTATCGAAGGAAGTGCATATTTTAATGCTTTACCTAAATCTCAGTACTTATTCCTAGTGATTATCGTTCTTGTCAAATATTTTAGTTGATTATTCCCCCTTTTAAGGTAGGATTCTTCTCTGGTTTCTGACTAGATGGAATATTCAAAGTACAATTGTTGATATGTCTTATATATTTAGATGTAAGAGATTTAAAAGACCATATTTTTCTTTCCTCATCACAATTATACAAATTTGAATAGAAATTGTAAACTGCGTTTGAAAACTAGCAGGGACTATATTTTTGGCGGAATGATGGCGTATGAAAATATCTTCTTTTCTGCCTCTCAAAATTATCATAGAACATTGAATTTAGTTATAATTTTTACGCAATTAAAGACTAGACGAAATTTTCAAATGTAACTTAAATTAATTATAAGGGACTAAAGTTTCAAAATATATCAAATAAATAAGATTTTTTTACACATACTAGAACTATGTTAACTGTTAAAGCTTCAAATCGAAGCACAGATTTAAGCCAAAAATCCATAAAATAGGGTTATTTCTCTCTTAGTAAACGATCTAAACTTTTAGTTTTTGTATCATTTTGTACCTTTATGTGACAACTTTACTATATGTAAGAATTAGAAAAAGTTAAATATAGGAAGCACATAAAAATAACTAATATATCCTAAAAATTTAAGAAAAGTAGAGGAAATTCGGATTAGCAAATATCCATTTTATTCAAATTATCCATGTTAATTTGGTAATATAAACTTATAGGCCCTATATGGTAGTATCTTTTTATACAAAAAGAAAAACATTCAATCTTTTTAATTACAAGTAGGGATCGCATGATTGGAAACAGTAATTTTTTATTCTTAATGTCCAGGAAAAAGGTAATAACCTTGACCTGACCTTGCCTCTAATATAAAACGGTCAAATTTAATCTCACTGAAACCATCACTTAGTGATATTGTCCTCTTGATTCTGTGAACATTTCATTAATTTTTAAATACAAGAAATGTGAGAAGAATCCTACCTTAATAAAAACACCTGAGGCCACTTTGGTTGCAACTTCCTTTCTCAATATTCCAGCATCATCCTGGGTCGGTAAAAATTTTCCAGCTTGTTATCGTGTATTATTAATTTGAAACACCCACCCACATCACCCATTTAGAATAGATACTGCTTTTCTGGTGTTTTAATGCTTTCAGACGAAGACTTACAGTGAATATCAGCTCAACATGACAGGACTTGCGGTATGAAACCGGGACCTGAGGGAACAGCCATTGCCAAGGGGATTGAACCACTAGTATCTCTATGGACTCACAGCATTCTGGACTTTCAAGACATTTAATGTGAAAGTGATGTGAGGAACACCCATTTATATGGAAGTGATTCATTCCAAGAGCAAGTCATGCATCATTTCCAGGAGCCATTATTTTTACTCTAACCGCAAACATTAAACATTAGTGTGAATTTATAGAATCTGGTACTCTTGAAAGTTGAAAAGTAAACTTTGGATTTAGATATACATAAATAAGTGCTTGACCTCTGCACCTCCCAGGGTCAAGGCTTTTAACACTTTCTGATATGGTGTTTGTGAACTTTGACCTTTGCACTTTGAACCTGAGTTTGAATATTTAATATGTAATATTTGCTTTGTTGTGTTGCAAGAGACACCAATAGCTTTTCATAATATGTGGCTCTGGATAAACAGCCGTGCCCAATTTTCCCCACAATAAAATTCATTAAATACATACTTGATGTTTTTTATATGCACTTATCTGAGATACAAAATGCTGTATACAATTGAAAATTTTTACACCTTTTTACTCTTCTAAATTGGTATAACAGTTGTAGAAAAGTGTGGGTTATGTACAGAAAACCCACACTTTTAACAAAAGAAATCACACCGAACAATGGTACAAGATGAGATAATATTTATTTAAAGTCGGGTACATCAACAAAGAACATAAGCTCTGAAAAGCTGTTTTCCGACTACATAATAATGTTACATAAAATACAACAATCATACAAAATAAACAAGAAACAGTTTTTTTTAAAATTACATCACACTACTAAAATATCACTATTCCTCCGTGGTGCTTTACAATGCCATTCATGTAGTATTCACCACATTAAAACTGATAAACCGAAAATAACTTCAACCCCGTATACGGTATAGGCGGTCAGTCACGTGACACGGAACATGGTGGACGTTTTATCCGTCCCTGTGTTTTTTTTTGACAATTTTTACCAAATTCTCTATTTCTACACACTTAGAAACTGTTGCTAGTAGCGCAGAAGAGTTTTTGGTCTGTGTACGCAGTACAGTTAAGGCAACATTTTCTATAAAAACTCACGGAATCCGATACATATAATGTTTAACAGTTTTATTTCTTAGCAAGACACTTTAGTTAAAACAGCTATTTGTGATCTTGAAGAGTATTTCCATCGCTTTTCACATCGGTATTTTTTGACATCATGTGACCCCCTGAAGTCACGTGGGCTCCGATTTTAGGTCAAAACATGAAATGGCAAATTTAACCAAAAAGTGCAAGGGCAAGACAAACAAAAAATTAACTGCACAATGTTTTATGTTGTCTCTATGTATCTATACTTTCACAAAAGTGATGCTCATTCAGTTAGTTTTCCGATATAATAAAGTTATTCAGCTAAAACAGACAGTAATGTATGAAAAATAGCATATTTTCCTAATTTCATCACGAATTATAAATTAACTAAAGGATTACAAAGTAATGAGCATCACTTTTTGAAAACTATACAATAAAATAAATAATTTAAAATAAAAACCTACTTTTTAGATTGTCGCCTTGCCCTTGCACTTTTTGATTAAAAAATGAAATCTTGGAAGAGTCAATCTAATTATAGTTTTCAAACGCATCACTGACCCAGCATGGGAGATAACTCTGGAGTACATGATATAGTTTGTTTACCTCGTAAATTTAAAATAAATATACATGCGGGCAGGACTTGACTTTTTTTTTAACTTAATCAAACGGTATGCATAAAAATCCTTGACATTTCTTTCTTTTTCTGTGTATTCGTTCTCCATACGTTGTATACATCTAATGTCTTTCAAACCTCCCGCATTTCCTCAACGATGTGTATATACATGTAGTATTACACACAAATAGGTTTAAATATTGCCGATATATTTATGCGAACACAAATGGTTAATTAAAATATAGCCTTCATTAATAATTAATTAGATATCTATTCCCCTCTCTCACTACTGTACGCATAGGCGTCGGAACCAGGGAGGGGGGCTTAGCCTCCCATGTAGGCATTGGAATTTGTTTTTTTCTTTTGGCTTAGCCCCCCCCCCCCCCCCCCCCTTTCAATCAGCCCCCTTTCATTTTGCTTCCGACGCCTATGGTACACACACTTGTGTTAATATTTTTTCTTTCTGCATACTGTATTTGTTAAGGGGACAGCAATTTTATTTTGAGGGTGAGGAACAAATGGTGGTCCCCTATCCTATTTTGAATCAATTAGGGGGATCTCTAGTCTATTGTTTTTGGCAATATTATTGAAAGATAAATGAACACAATGCACATGCTGGAATTAAGATCTTGATGATCATTAGTACCCTCCACACAAAATAGTAAGAAAGTTAAGATTTTCATATCTTAATAGCCTTTTCAACACCTGTACAGTAAATATATGAAAAAGTCAAATTATTATTTATCTAGAAAATTTATTTAATAAACATTTCTTTTCAAATACATGACAGACTGTGGGAATGCTGGGCAGGTGCAAATTATTTCCATCACCTCATGTTCTTGTGGATAAAATGAATTCTGAAAATAGAAGAAAATCAGGAAATACTATTATTGAAAGTAATTTGTGTTTTAAAAAATGAAATAAAAAAATGCATGGAAACATTTAACATAGAATTTACATACATGTGTAACGTGAAGCGGTCACCCATCCAAGGGTTAAACAGGCTCGCCGTTGCTTAACTTGCCTGAAATAGAGGGAGACTCTACCGCATCACCAGAAAAGCTAGCTCACTGGCGAGGCAGTATAAGTTCCCTATATACTGTCCGCTACACATGTTTTCAATTCTTCTGTTAGTTTTATTATCAAAACTTTGTATGGTTTATAGCTTATATTGAGAATACCATTTTCCTTAAATGATGGATTAACTTGCTGCCTGAATGAATCCATTTGTCCAACATCTGGGAATAGCTAGGCCTACAACACAATATATATGCAGTTATATGCTGTGAGATTACTAAATATACATTGTAGGATAAAATGGCATTACATTTGACAAAACAAATTATGTTATTGTATATTGTAGTGTATTTATGCTATTGATATAAATGAAAAGAAATGTGTTACAAAACTTCTCTGGGAAAGTGAAACCTCTGACATTTACAACAGTTATTGATAGAATATTTTCTATAAAAAAAATCTAAGTTTCCCCTTTACCAAAATAAAAAAAAACAATACGTAAAGCACATGCAAACTTTGAAAATGTGAAATGCTTTAGAAGTATACATACCCTGTGGAGAAATGATGCATTTTTTATTTATTCATTCTTCATGTTCTTTAAGCCTGAAACTCTGGACAGCTACAATGATAAAAGTATTATATAAATATTTTTTAATGTACCTGTAATCTAAACAAAAAATTATTTTTTTTTTCATTAATTTAGAAATTCTAGAAAATTACAACCATAGATTTGAAGTGGGGCTTTTATGTTTTCAACACAATGTTACGGATATTTTTTTTAAATTGTGTAGCATATTTGTATGTCAAAAAACATCATTGTTTGTTTAGGCCTAGTCACTGAATCATTGACTGAAACAATGAAAACGTCTCATTCAATTTAGTTTAAATTTGTGTTACTGATGATCTCCATTATTACACATATTGCCTCAAAGAAAATGAGCTAATTGACAGGAACTCAGTACACATTTAGAGCAATTAATTTTTAATAATTCTAAAAAGTGTGCAACTTAGGGAGGGGGAGGGGTGTTACACACAAGGCACTGCATAATTACAGTTTTTCACTGACTGTACTAATACATTTAAATGAACATGAACACACTCGGGTTTTTTTATGTTAACAAGAGCATGTCTACATATTGTAGATCTACACATGTACCTACATATGCGTATACATACCTGGCCTGGAATATTACAGTGCAGCGATTGATCTACGGAGCTAGAGCTGGTGCAAATCGTCTCAGTTTTCTGCTGTTTTCCGAAATAATATCCTCATATTCTTGTAAAATGGAGAAGCAATGCCTTGTCTCTTATTTTATCCCTATTTTCTTTAAAGATTGTGTGGTTATTGCATTTAAATCCACTGCAAATCTCAGCTGATGTCGCCACGTTTTTAGATGTAAACAACATTCCGTGTCACCGAGTGCAAGCGCTTGGCTGAAGCCGAATGCAGACAAACGACACATTAAAAAGAGAATTATTTTAAAGACGTGCTATTTTATATACGAGAAAATCACTAATTATTTTCTATTTAAACATGAAGATATTGCTGTTTATTACAAATTGTTGCCAATATCGGTAAATAGTTATTTTGAGCACCATTTCCTTATATGGATCAATCAGGGCGGAGCAACTGTCATGACGTCAGACCTCATTATGACTTCATTACCATATTTTTGTCATGTGTTGCCTTAACTGTACTGCGTATATATGTTCTTTTCATTTGGATTTGGATATTATATTCTTTATTTGTGGATTTTTCTTTTCTTATTTATCTGAAATTTTGGTGAACATTTGTTGAACACTCTTCACCCCCTGATCGCTTCTATTACACAGTGAGGTTTAAACTCCGTCATGGGCGATCGGACAGAGGAGCGTACGATAAAACCGTTCTATTTAAAGGACTCG
Source organism: Saccostrea glomerata (assembly GCA_003671525.1). Taxonomy (NCBI): domain Eukaryota; kingdom Metazoa; phylum Mollusca; class Bivalvia; order Ostreida; family Ostreidae; genus Saccostrea; species Saccostrea glomerata. Next base: position 52,865 of record PRKT01000760.1, read on the forward strand.
GAAATTCAGTGCTCTGATGATGGCATAATAACGGATTTCGATTTAATGGATTGTATTACGAAAGTGGTTGGAAATTCCTTACACTGTCTACAACTTGATCGGAATTTATGGAGAGTTTACCTTAGTTACAGTGCCAGTAGAGAAAAGCTTTTAACAAAGGGAATACACATTCAAAACATATCTGTTTCTTTCTTTGATACCAATCCCTACTCCTCAGGTAACCATAGTACCACAGAAAAAACTTTGAAAATCAGATTGTGCGGTCTTCCCCTATCTGTAGACGACTCAACTGTCCATGAATTACTGGAAAAGCTTGAGGTTAAGCCTAAGAGTAATATTCTCTATGAGAAAATTCGCCATCCGGTTACAAATAGGATGACAAGTGTGCTAAACGGTAATCGGTTTTTGTACATAGAACCTTTACCCGAGGTAAAATACCTACCCAGGATCAACTACTGTGCAGGCCTGCGCTGTCAGATATTCCATTACGGCCAGCCTAAATCCCAGAGAAAACTCACTTGCACTAAATGTTGGGCGACAGATCATACCAGAAGATACTGTAACAACCCCCCACGTTGTAAAGTGTGCAAACAGGAAGGGCACCAGCCAGGGGATGAAAAGTGTACGTGTTTTCAGGTCCAAGAAAACGTAATAGCCTTTAATGGAGAAGACAACGTCCTCTCTAATTTCTTCCCCTGTGAAATAAATATCAATGGGATATCGCACAAATCAGCGGAACATGCTTTCCAATACACAAAGGCCGTTAGAAGTGGCGATCTCGAGTCAGCCAAACTGGTCCAGGAGGCCAAAGATGCCCTGTCTTCGAAAAGGTTTGGGGACAAGGTCAAACCCAACGAACAATGGTTCGAGACCAGGGAAGCGGCTATGACGGAAATAATTGAAAATAAATGCGTACAAGTCCCAATGTTTCGGGAAAAATTGAGATCAGTAAAGAAAGACATTATTTTCTCCGAATCAACAGTAGATTCCTCTTTAATTCCTATAATTACATGGGAGATGATTAAACGAAAGGTTAAATATTTCTCTATTTATGCTGCAAAAAATGAACAAAAATCAATTAAACAAAAGATAAGAACTATAGAACGCGAAATAGAAGATATGGAAGACGGAAATGTAGAAAATTTTGATTACAAAAGAATGAAAACTTTAGAAGCGGAACTAGACGCTATATACGACAAAAATTCTAAAGGCGCGCAGATAAGATCTAAAATTAAATGGATTGAGGAGGGGGAGAAAAATTCAAAATATTTTTTAAATTTAGAAAAGCGCAATCAATCCTCAAACATAATTAAAGAAGTAAAAATAAAAGAAGGGAATAAAATCAGTAAAACTAATGCCATTTTAGGTGAAATGCATTCTTTCTATAGCGATCTATATACGAGTAAAAACATTTCAAACGAACAAATAGAAAAATATTTATCTGAGATTGATGATATCCCTAAATTAAGTGAAGAAGATAAGATATTGCTAGAAAATTTCAAACATATAAAGAGTGTAAGGAAGCTGGTGATAGCATGAAAAAAGAAAAATCACCTGGACTAAATGGCCTTCCTAGTGAATTTTATCAATGTTTTTGGGATAAACTTGGACCCTACTTTTACAAAGCCCTAAATGATATTTTTGATAAAGGTGAATTGTCTTACACACAGAAACTGTCTGTTATATCACTGATTTACAAAAAGGGTGAAAAAGATAATCTAAAAATTTATAGACCGATAAGTCTGACGAACACAGATTACAAAATAATTGCCTTTGTCTTCGCAAAAAAATTACAAAATATATTATCTAAGTTAATTAACGAAAATCAAACTGAATACATAAAAGGAAGATATATCGGCGAAAATGCTAGATTGGTACTAGACGTATTTGAATACTGTGAAAGAGAAAATTCAGATGGTATTTTACTTTTCTTAAACTTTGAAAAAGCTTTTGACTCGGTTGAATGGAATTTTCTTTTCCAAGTCTTGCAAAAATTTAATATTGGCAATAGTTTTATAAAGGCTGGCTTTCTAAAACCAGCGAAATGACACGAGGCATTAGGCAAGGATGTCGTATTTCTGCTCTCTTGTACCTCTTTGTAGCAGAAATTTTAGCTATTAAGATAAAATGTCATACTGATATCAAAGGCATAACAATTAATAATCACGAAATTAAAAATATCCAGCATGCAGACGATTTGACTGTAGCTTTAAAAGACGAAATATCAATGAAGCGAACTTTGGATAAATTACAAGAATTTTGTAAACACACGGGATCAAAAGTAAACATACATAAAACAGAATGCATTTTGTTGGGGGAACTAAAAAATTTGTATAATGAACTCTACGGTATTAAGATTACGAATAAAGCAGTAAGATGCTTGGGAATTTTCATTGGACATGATAAGGAAGAATGCTACACTAAAAACTGGATGAAAATTTATCATGATATTGAAAAACTTTTTGAATCCTGGAAAAGAAGAAAATTAACATTATTTGGTTAATCATGTATAGTAAAAACACTTGCTATATCTAAACTTACATATGTTGCTTCAATTCTTAGTCTTCCTGATATTGCTTTCACAAAAAAAATTACAACGTCTAATTTATAACTTTATTTGGGATAAAAATGAAAGAATTAAACGAAACACGCTTATAGGTAGAATTTCAAAAGGTAGACTATCAATTGTTGATATTGAATGTAAATTAAAAGCTTTAAGAGCGGCTTGGGTACCTAGATTGTTAAAGAACAAAGGCATTTTGTACAATATTTTTGATGGCTATTGTAAAAAATCAAATTTTGATGCTCTTTATGTGTTAGGTTTTTCCGATAGAAAGATAGAAAATATGGAAAAAAGAGAGAAACTACCTATTTTTTATCAACAAATGTTATGTTGCTTTAATGAATGTAAGCCCTGTTTTTTGAACAAAATGTCTTCCGATAATGTTCTTCAACAGCCGATATGGAACAATTTTAACTTTGTATATAAAGGTAATACTCTATTGTTTAAAAACTGGATAGCCAGTGGCATTTTACATGACTGTTAAAGATTTATTTAAAGATGATGGTAAATTCAAATCATTGTTAGATTTTTCTAACTTTTTCTATCTTTCTATAAAAAAACAAGTCAAACTGGTTGTGCGAATTTAAAATTCTTACTTCTGTTTTCAAACCCTTACTACTTAAGTATGATTTTTCAAATTGTAGGTTTGTTAACATACGATAGAGAAACCATTTTCTTTTCTACACAGGATATGTTAATGTCATAGATCAAAGATGTAGTTTTTTCTATGAAAACCTTGTACACAGAAAATTTTGTAAACCATGTTATCAAACAGTTTTAAGCAAAGAGTTCAGTGTTGAATCCTCAGAATGGAAAAATATATATCAATGTAAATAATATGACATACCCGATAGACACCTTACATAATTCAACTATAAACTTTTAAACAATATTCTTTGTAATAATTTCTACCTCAGTAAATTGAAGAAAGAAACGAGTAGTCATTGCAAATTATGCCACGTGAACGAAACTTCAAAACATCTTATTTTTGAATGTAGAAATGTTATTGAAATATGGAACAGATTAAGTTTTTCCCTTAAAATAGATATCAAATGGAAACATCTTGTAATTGGATTTAGCTCTGAGCGCAATAGAAAAATTGTATCACTAAACACACTCATCTCTTATGTTGCCTATAGAATTTACAAATGTAAAATGTATTGTCGACTACATTCCTTGGATGAAACAAGCTATAACATTTTTAATCATGTTAAATCTTCAATTTTTTTCTATGCCTCCATTATGAAAAATTTAAACACTCTTGTAGACTACAGACTTTTTAAAAATTTTGCATAAAATACTACTCTTTATGATAACATGTTTCAATTGTAAGGTAATATTGTCACATTGTCTTGTGTCTTGTGTTTGTAGTGTAATTTCTCTGTTATAAATATTTCACTGTTTGTTGATATTATGAAATGAAAATAAAATTATTGAATATATATATATATAGGCACAGCAATTACAACAATTTCCGTGCGAACTATTTATGTTGGATTTAAACTGGTTAAAAGTAGTAATATTTCTAAAAGATTCTGGTAAAGAATTCCAAAGTTTTGCAGACTCATATCTAAAAGACTTCAACCCATGTGTTGTTGATCTTGTTTTTGGTAAAACAACAGTTTTCGTGTATCTAAAAGAATAAGGTGTTTCTTTAATATAAATAAAATCATGCAGGTAAGACGGGCTTTGCTTGATTAAAATCTTAAAACATTCTATGGCCATTGCTCTAAAACGCCTGAGTTTGAGGCATGGTAATTTTGATTTGTCCAAAAGATAACTATATGAATTTTTGTAGTCATCATAAACAAACCGCAATGCTCTTTCTTAAATTTTTTCCATTTTTCTTGTTTCTCGTTCACCACAAAAATGCCAAACTAATGGACAGTAGTTGAAGTTTGACATTATAAATGTATGATAAATGGTAAGTTTTCCTAATTTGGTCAGTTGTACCCCTATTCTTTTAAGTACATTTAATTGTTGTGAAACTTTTTTTTATAAATGTTTGAAATATGAGAGCTAAACTTAAGCTCAAAATCTATAGTAACACCAAGTAATTTTACTTCGTATTCTGGATGAATCACATTACCATCAATTTCAAAACAAATGTTTTCCTGTTTAGTTTTCTTTCCGAGACATACAGCTTGAAATTTATCAGGATTTGCTTGCATTTAATTATCTCCAAACCAATTAACTAAGTTCGAACAATTTGATTCTAAGGTATTTTTTAGTGATGTAATATCGTTACTTGAGGTTGAGAGAGTATTGTCATCGGCATAGTTGTAGAGATCACAATCTGACACAAAATGAAAAATTATCATTGATAAAAATATGAAAAATAACAGGACCAAGTTTTAAACCCTGTGGAACACCTTTGTATAATTCTAAAAAATCGCTACAAACTTCCTCCATTTTTACACACTGTTTTCGATTGCTTAAATAGCTTGATATAAGACTAGCAGTTGTATTTGTAAAACCGTATGCATTATGTTTTATATCTTTAGATCTATATGTGTATGTTTATACAGTGAAACCTGTCTAATTTGACATGCACTGGGAGATACATTTTATGTCGGAATAGACAGGGTGTCGGATTGCACAGTTTTAAATACAAGGAAAATGCTAAAATGGGAAAGAAATTTAACGTCAGAATTCACAGTGTGTCGTTTTATTCAGGTGTCGGATTAGACAGTTTTCACTGTATTTTTATGTGTATGTTTACATCTTTAGATCTATTTCTGTATGTTTATATCTTTAGGTCTATATGTGTATGTTTCTCTCTTTATATCTATAGGTGTATATATTTACATCTTTAGATCTACATGTGTGTGTTTTTATATTAAGATCTATGTATGTATTTTTATATCTTTAGATCTATATGCAGCTTTATTTGTCATTCACAACGGCACAAAGGCTCGGGCGTGGGATTCCGCTTGGTAAATATTATTTCGAAGCATCTCTCTCTCTCTCTCTCTCTCTCTCTCTCTCTCTCTCTCTCTGTTGCTCCCCATCTCTTTTTCTTAGTTTATAAAATTGAGTGAAATGTAGCTTTTCAAATTTTAAATTTGAAAGTTCATTTTAACGTGATGTGATGTGCTTTCAGTAGAGTAATGTAAACTATACGGATGAGATAAAATATTTTCTACAATTACAAATACGATACAAAAAACACTGTTTCTATGATAGCAAATAAGCCTTATATCTGGAGAATTCATGTAAATATATTAACATAAAAACAATACAATTAAGATACAGTGTGGGAAACAATATCTAGCCTCCCCCTTTCAATTTTTATTCAGTCTTAGAATCAAATAAAATAGTAACACTGCGTTGAAATATGGAAACAAAGTAATTTATCATTTGCTTGTTTTTCAATGTCAAAGGTATTTTACAGTGAATGAAGACCAACATGAGCTACGAGATGTAGAGAGACGAATGAATTCTTTGTTGTACATGTAAGAATATATTACATAGGCATGATATGTTTTCAGTTTGTGGAATTCTATCTAATCATCGAAATATCATAAGTTACTTTAACTTTTTATTTCATTTTATGCTATTATTTATCACTTCTTGCTAATCAGAATAAACTTTACAACTTACATGAATTTACAGGATGAAGGGAAGTCCCGGGGGTAGGGCACTCCCTCATGCAATAATCTAATATGTGGAGAGACAAGGGACATATACCAATGCATTTGAAAACCGAGCTTTGACGTCTTTGTTTGTCTGTTTCTATAAAAATAAATTTCTCAAGGTTAACAATTGAGGTTTTTTTTTAATTTAACTAATATGTTATTGCACAAAATTCTACTCATGAATGACATTTATTAAATTTATAATACTTCGCCATATAAAATTCACACCATAGGAAATTATTATAATCAAAAAGGGTATGTACTAGGATAGTGTAAAACAATATGTTTGCTACTGTTTCTCACTTTTTTATGCTTCAGAAATGTCAATTATGTACATCAATGGTGTTCAATTCAGAGGTATTAAATCTACATGTGATAAAAGTTCTTCAGCGAAGAGCATGAGAATGACAAGGTATTCAATACAGATGACTACCATTGATAATAGCTGGCTAAGGAGAGGGTGTACATAGGCCCTTGCCTGTTGCCCAATCCATATTGAATTATTCAATAAAATATGTTTAAAATATAATAGCTGGCTAATTGTTTACGATAGTCCACTTTTAACAGGGATTTTTTCCTCCCTTGCTAATTTCGCTATTTTACACTTGCTAAAAGGTTTCCCCCATTTTGAATTCGCCCAGTCTCGATTGTTTTTAAAACGTAATACTGTGATTTCTGAATTTGCTTCGTTTTAAATTTGCCCACATGTGAGAAAGATTAAAGGGATGATAATGAAACATAGAGGTAAATATCCCTGTACACAGTACTATTGTGTATTTTAAAGTAAATTTTAATCAAATTAGTTATATTAACCTACACTCTGACTCACATTTATTATAATCAAAATCAAAGCTAATTCCTCGGTATTATACATATTCCATTATGCCATCTCTTCAAACCATAAAAAAACGTCTGTGTGTGCAAAAAGGGACCTTGTGTGCCAGCAGGCTCGAAAAGGATAGGAGAGGTGAGGTTTACAATGTGTGACAAATTATCGAATGGGACAGCATACACTAACTCATAACAATTCTAGTAATTAAAATCAATCTTAAGGTAAACGAGCAATACGAAAACGCATTTAGTCATAAAGAACCAAAAATATGTATATCGACACATTTTTCTCCGGTAGATTCATTTATAATTGAAGAATATGGCTAACACTTGTGGTGCTTCATATCATAGTACCTGTGCTAATTACAAAATGATGCAGTATAAAACAGAAAAGATCAGTGTATTAACAAATATAATCTTATTTAAGCAATTGGAATTTAAGGCTGATCTCCTTGGTTTTTATATTTATTTTGTAATTCTACTTTCACTTTCACAATGCTGTCCATTTTATTCATGAAACCGGTACTACCCCATAACCTCTGAATGGGTAAACCTACACCACGTGTTTTGAATTAAAATCGCAATGAAATTAGTAGGTGTCATCTCGAGTCAAAATCAGCAAGCATCGAGCATTTTGTTTTAAAGAAGTATGGATAGTGGCATAAAACATATTTGGATAAAACTGATATATTAATCAATAGAATATTTTTTGGCTATGTTGCAATGGAAGCCAGATGGCCTGCAGAGGGTGTGTTTTGTAACTGTCATTACATTTGAATTTATATTTACAAATAAAAATATAGATAGCAAAACTTAATTGGGTAAGTTTCCTCGAAAGAATATAACTGATTTTAAGGAGTAATGCTTAAAAGAATCTTCTCTCAAAACAGTTGACTGATGCAGTTTACATTATATGAAGAAAAGACAAAAAATATTCCAACTGAAAAAAGCAAATACATGTATATACGGGATAATTTCTCTTAAAAGAGTGTTTATGATACAGTAAATATAATATTCAAAGCAAGAACAAACATTTCAACTTAAAAATTCGAAGACGAAAGTGCAAAGATGCGAGGGTAAAAACGCAAAGTAAACATGTACTAGTTTATCTCTCCTTCACTTCGTCCCTTTGCACCTTCGCCTACGCAATTTCGCGCTTTGCCATCACATCTTCGCACTCTCGCTTTCGCAACTTCGTACTCTCGCATTTTTGCCCTTAAGGCGAGAGTGCAAAATGCGAGTGGCCCCATCTGAACACAATAGTTTTCCGTATTGAAATTTGGGTTTTTATTGACACTTTATCCAAAAAATTAAGGAATCTCTTAATGTCTATTTTTTCGTAACCGGAAATTATTACAAACCATTATATTACGATAATTTCGTTTCGTTACTTTATTCAAATCTTCCCCAAACATGTTTGTAAGGTCTAGCTTGTATAGATAGATTTAGGGAGACACGCCTGGGATAATGGATATCTCTTTTATTTTGAAACGATAAATAAGCTGAACTGAAAACAATTTATCATGAAGTATATTTCTCAAAGCATAAATGATAAAGGTTCTCTTTTCATTTCCTTTAATGATTTAATGCTAGTGACACGCTGCCATATAAAACCATTCACTGCTGAAAATGAAAATTTTTATATTTTTTTGCTTGTATGAAAAACCTATCTCCAGCAACAAATTTGTTAAGGAAACATTGGATAAACATTAACAAATAACAGGAAAAGTAATACGATGTATGCTATCCTTTTTATTTATACTTTGGAGGCTATAGAATTATATTCTATTAATTTAAACCTATAGCTTTCTTCAGATTTTCAATATATATATATATATATATATATATATATATATATATATATACCAAATATTCAAATGAAAACATTTTCTTTAAATTCTAAAGCTTTCTAGACACGAACCTGTAAAGGGAGGATTTCACTTCTTTTGCACTTGTTTGAATATGTGCATATTGGCAAGGGAAAAAAGGATAGCTTAATTTAAAGTCATCAGCATCATAATATCAGACCGAAGCTTTAAAACAATCCAGATACTTGAATTAAATGAAAAAAATATCTGCATTCTATGCGAGAAGGCATGAAAACAATATGACACACTCCATGACATTTTAGCTCAAGTATGCAAGGAATTGACGTCATGAATTATTATGGCGTAATGCTAGAATGTTCAGAGCATTAATACAGTTTGAACTGTTGATATTTTTCTACCGACAACCTTATTCTAGCCGCGTAGAATGAGCTGCATTTTGATGGTTAAGACTTTTATTTACAATTAAATAAGAACGAAAAACTCGATTTACTGTATAGCAGATAGTTAAATGTAAAAGAATTTAGAAAAATTAAAAACAAGTCATTACATGTATACAAAAACAAATAAATTCAATACAACAAAACGTTATTGGTTGAAGTAAATGTTTTCTGACGAACTCTGTAAATGATCATTCACAGCTTTGTAGATCAGTTTGTATTGCTCCTGCAAATACACAACATAAAGCACAATTTGAACATGTGATCGATTCAATGTAACATTTTTCCTGTGTATATCAATTTTGAGCAGACATGAATAATGTTTAAATATTTTTTTTCTGATTGTTGTATTCCAGTCAACATGTAATATTGTATAGTAGGGTTAAATATGCTTTAATAATTCTTGACAATTGTCTATTATCTTTTTTTTCATTTGTGTTCTGTTGTGTACAATTGAATCTGCCAATTGACATATATTCAATATTGAAAAATTATCAGGTTAAGGTAAAATAATAGATAACATTCATGTCATCAGAAATATGGATAGGGTTTCTTACTATTTTGGTGCAGAATTCTGGTCTTCTAATTAGAATTTGCCTCACAGCAGTGAAAATATCAGCACATTCATCTAAAGTAATTTGTTCCAAAACATTGTGTATTGCACAAAAGATCCCACATAAGGAAGCACCGTCTCTGCATCAAAAGTAAAAATTGAAAATAAAATAAAAGTTTAAGAAGGCGATGAGCTAGTAAAAGAGATATCCCAATTTACATAACTAAGGGTGAAGATTAATTGATGTTCTAGCTTTTTTTTAAAGCAGCTATCATATTCTTTATGTTTTATTTTCATTTACTTCTTTTTTTAATTTGTAACTTTATTTGATGAAAATAATTGCTGCAGTATAGCACCCTAATCACATAAAAAAAATATTTAAAATTTATGATTTCATAGTTTGTATGCAAATATTTAGTTTTCAGAAGAGAGAATTGTCACATTTTTCTTCAGAAATGCTCCCATCAACTGAAAAATTTAGAGAGAGTGATTTTGTGACTAACAGCTATATCAATATTGAAACATCCCCGATCACTATTAAGGTTTTAGATACGTGAAAAATTAAAATATATAGGAGTCGGCGAGTATTCTGATCACTATACTAAGCATTTTATTTGCAGCATCTGTTAAACATGAAAACCAAAAGAAAATTGCACAGAAATAAAAAGAGCCAATGATCACCAGAAATACCCCCGCTCTGATGTGAATATACATAATTATGTTAATATACACAAGCTCAGCTACTAGCAGAAGCTTCGATAAACAGGAAGTTGACATCGGATTTAATGGCATGCGTCGCCCAAGAATGTACTAAAATGTCAAGGATCAGGATTGCGTAGTATGTAAGAAAACTGCGACGAAAATTTGCTATGTAAGTGGTACAGACGGACGCACAAATAAACAAGAAGTTGACATGTTATTTCCCACTATTTGGCATGACCAGCAGAGAATATGCTTAAATATGCTAAAATTTTAACCATCTACAAAAAAAGTTGATTTGGAAAAACGCGACTAAAATTTGTCATGTATCATATGGACAGCCATTATGCGTAACATCAGATTTGAAAAAAAAAATCAAAGTATATGACATGCGTCATCAAAGTATGCACTTAAATTTCAAGCATCTGTTATAGGTAGTTGCTGAGAAAACCTTGTTAAAGACGGGCACATTACAGCCAGAGAAACAGACAGACGGGTAGACATACAAGGGTAAAACAGGATACCCCTTCTTAATCTGAGCGGGCGTAGATAAATACATTGTTTTATGAAAGTAAGCATCGATTCTTATTTAATAAAAGGATAAAGGATATAAGAAATATCCATTCTAATATTAATCATTTACCTGCTCATCACAACTATTGGGTTTTCAGAATCGGTGTTAAGAGCTGCTGACACAAGACTCCGAAGTTGTGACGTGTCCAATGAATCTCCAGAAGATTTTATTCTATCCGTTGGTTCTACAATCCTTACAATGTGTGCCTCATCCTCTTTCTAAAGATTGAATGGTAAAGAAATATATCAATTATAAATGCATGCATGTTCATTAAAAAAGAGAAAATGATGCAATTACGAGTCAAATGTGTTAATCTTGTTGGTCAAATTGCTTAATAAATCTTTAAATAAAATTTTACACCTTACTTTAAACATATTTTATTGAGTATAATTCTATAATAATTTTACACCTTGCAAGTTCATGCGGGTTATGAAATTCTACAGATTATGAATACCTTCCTTCATACTTAGCTATAGAACAATTTACAAAAAAAAGTTGAGCGTTTATATGTATGATTGCTATATAGACGACACCTTTGTTTATCAGAGAAAAAGTACAATGTGTATCTTGAATATATAACCATGAAAACTAGATACGAGATTTTTGAAAGTCCCTATTATTATATGTATATTGTACACCTTCAATACACATATGCAATATTCAACAACTTTGTCTATCTAGGTAGCAATCATACAATGTGTATCCGGAATATAGCACATACCAAGGTGTGAGAAAAATATCTTTATTTTAATCTGACGAAATCTTTTACTTATAATAGACTAGTTTTGCCTTCAGAGGACCAATTGTAACACAAGAAAACGTCACACGAGAGCCATGTCACAAGACAACATATTGAATTGACATTCTGAACAGCTATATTCTGTATCTCTTAACTGTGCTACTTTTAGCGTTTAATTCACTGCTACAAGTAAGATATTACACAAATTACATGTAGTGACTTATCAACTCACTTTATCATGAACAATCTGGATGGTGCTGCTAGTGACATCTGTTTGAGATTGTGACTGAGAGTAAACCATAAACGGAGGAACAAATTTGGATGACGAAGTAGGCGGGAACCATTCCTTGGTCTTAAAATGGAGACACATTATTATCAATACTATTATTGTTATAATTATTCTTATTATTTAAATGATTATTTTGGTTCAGTTGAAGGCTGTTGAAAAGAAATATTTCACGATATCGAAATTTTAGAGACCCCCCCCCCCCCCAAAAAAAAACAACAAGTCAACAAACAAACAAACAAAGAAAGAAACAAAAATTACAAATACACATGTGCATGTACAGCTACTTAAGATTAGTATGATATTTTTTTTTCCAAACAAGTTGTATTGGTTGATACTTACTGACTGAATTCCTGCCAATGGATCCATACAGATGACTGTATCACATTCATGGTCATTCAACAGACGTAGAAAATCTACTGTGTCTTCTGTTGCAGGATATGACGTCACTATAAATCCTGTCGGCTTGGTGAATGACTGAAAGATTTTTTTTATTTCAGTTTTCGTATATTGAAAATGCAATTTAATGTAATGATCGTATAAAAGAATAAGTTTTAATAGTTTTTTTAAGTACATGTCATTGAATATCAACCAAACGTGCAATGACTCTCAAAAATACTTAACATTGATTTTTTTTCTCAATATAAACTGTACGTACACGAATAACGTTTCCTTATTAACCAAGCATTAAACACATTTCATTAAAATACCTTGTGGCTTGTATTTGAACATTGGTAGATTTAGATGACATATTCAAAATATATATTACAAAATTCATAAATATAAGAAAATGTCACCCCAAGATTTGAAATATATCATTTACATAAAATATATAATAAGTTTCGCAGATAATTGATTATTGAAATGAAACTAACTTACGGGCACTGAGATTGCATTAATGTAACTTCCTCTTTTTGGGACATATGATGATAGGTGGACGTTGTATTTATCAACTGATGGAATAAAAGAGAAAAAAGGTATGTGTATAACATAAATGAAGTTAATAAAACCTTTTTTTTTAAGTTCACTTACATATTTAACAAATATATATCATTTTTGGTCCCTGTGAATATTTTTAATTGATCGAATACCTTTTCCCTTTCCTTTTCTTTTGTTATTGTTTATATTTTTTGTTTTTGTTTCTTGCATTTACCCTTAAATTTAAACTATGCGTATGAAGCTTTATAAAGCTTTAACTATGCATAAAAACTGAAATAAAAACAAATACCAAAATGTGCACAAAAAACTTCATTGATTTCAGTGTAGAAATGACACACTTACGGGGGAGAATCTCATCATTATTCTTATGGCCGCTACTCTGCTTTGAAAACTTATAGTCTGCCTCAGTATAAACAGGACTTATTTTATGCAGGAGCTACAAGAAAAAGTAATAACAATAAAAAAAATATTTTAAGAAATGTATAAATAAATATAGTTAGTGTCTTGCAAAAGATTATCTTTAATATTGTAGTGTGTTTTAATGCAGTAACAGTTGCCAAACATTGCCAAATGGTTTAAAAAATGTTTTTGAGAGAAAAAATGGGTAATTAAATCTCAACATATAGTAAAAAAAAATAGATTTTTTTTCAATAATTTAATCTTATTTATAGAATATTTCAAAAAAATTCAATCATCTCAATTAAAATGTTTAAGATAATACATGTTGAAGATAATGAATATTGAATAACAAACAGTTAAATTATGTGATCATGACATTTAGCAGGACCTTGTGTATCGATCAAATAAGGTATGAATTATGTAACTCAATATGAAATATAGCAGTCAATCTACAATATGAGCATATTATACATGTATGTATCATTTACTTTAAATAACAACAATAAAAATACCGTAAATACTTTCTTAAGGTTTTTAATTTTCTGTTGCATAAGCATATAAATAATCATCCTGATTTTTATTATAATAAAAAAATGGCTCTTTGTGTATGATTCGTTACCTGAAATTCCTTATGAAGAATGTCTTGATTGATAGGCGTGTCTTTCCCTGAGTTATCTAATTTTCCCTTGATACCTTCTATGCTGTCTACCTTCATTGGTGCTTTGAAATCTTCTTGTAATGTCAGAAATATTGTGATGTACTGTTCCTGTAGCATAATTTAACGTCGCCAAAATTAGAGTATCAACAGAAAATACATAAAATGAGAGTATCAATAGAACTGCCGCTTTGTAAATATGTACACGTACAATCGAGCTGTAAACGTTGAACGAGTAAGCCTATGACCAACAAGTAGATGTGTTCAATCAATCATTATTAGTTTTTTTATGCGCCTGGATCGATAGATCCTCTGTGTATATTGTTTTTGTTCTGTATGTTTGTTTGTTTGTTTGTCTCCAAACTTTAACCTTCGCCATAACTTTTGAACCCATGAAAGGTAGAAACTCATATTTGGTATGCATACTTCACTAATTAGTTGCTTTCAAATGACACCAATGACCTTGTGACCTTGAATGTGACCTATATGCCAAAAATAGCTTTTCAGTCTGCAAACTTTAACCTTTGCCATAACTTTTGAACCATGAAAGATAGAGACTTCATGTTTAGTATGCATATTACAATAATTAAGTTCCTTTAAATGACACGAAGGTCAATGACATTGTGACCTTGACTGTTACCTATGCTTGTTACCTATGCTGTTACCTATGCTTGTATGCTAAAAATAAATGATTCGATTTTTGTTGCCGCCGGGCGCATAGTGTTTCTTGATTATTGATTAAAGTTACAAAAAAATATATATATTCAAAATAGATTATTCATGCATGGTTAGAAAAATAATGCAAAAATACAATATAACACACTATTTTAATAACTTGCTGAGTTAAGAAATCTTATGAAACAACAATAAGTTCTAAGAAAGAGTGTATTCTGAAAGTTAGCTTCAAATGATTAATCCTCTCTTAAGGGTTTATCGGAACATTTTTAGATATATAACTTACATAGGTCTGCACCATGGTCATTCTGTTTTCCCGCATTTTCCTGACACATTCAGCCACATTAACTTTCCCTTTTTTGTTTCCCATCTGGTGAAGTATGTCCAACGCTATATATGTCCCCGTCCTGCCTACTCCCGCGCTATTAAAAATACAAACATAACAAGTCGTTTTCATTTTAAACCACTCCAAAAAACTTGCTGATCGTCAGGATGTTTGAATGTTAAAAGCTTTACTTGGTTTTAATTAAGGCCATCTCTTATACATCATGGCATTTCAAGATGCATTTTGGAAAAAAAAATGTAATCTTTTTGATAAGTTTTTCCATGTGCAATCAAAGACAATTTTGATGAAAAAAAAATCAAAACATTTCAAAAGTATTTATTTTGGATGAATAACATTCATGTAGATAATTATTCTTTTCCTTTGCAAACATTTATTACAAGAATATTATTTAAAAGATTTAAGTGGAGAGGTTTCCGAAACAGAGCACACACAATTTCGATAAATACCTGCAATGAACAACAGTGGGTGCAGTGTTCTGATTGGATTGGGTTCGGATCACGTGGTTATGAAATATGATTAAACACAGCGGATCTGGGGTCCCGTGGTCTGGCCAAGCAGTGTAGTGATAATGTGTCAGAACACGTGACTTCTTCGTCTGTTACAAAATGTTCATGTTAAGTTTTATCTCATTTTGTAATCTTTATTTTAATATTCTTTTGTTCAAGTAGAAAAAATAAATAAAGACACTTTGAAAGGCAAACGGATGAGCAAGACGACAGCAATGTATATAGTGATAAAGTGTTATAGAGTAACAAACATCAATCGTCCAGTACAATGTTCATCAAATTTCCCTTCATATTTCATCTACATGTAATATCAATTAAACTGTATGTAAAATTCTTATTCTTTGAAAAAAAAATGTCACAAAGATTGAAATTTTAACATATGAATATATATACTTACACAGTAAACATATATTTTTTTCATACTACATGTATAACACAATCTCTTCAGATGAGTAGGTCATTACTCTGATTCTTTTAAATTTTATCCTTAACCTTTTCGTAAAAATATAGTCATCGCTGAACAAAAACATTAATCTTGACCTTAAAAGAATATATTTTTATATCAAAAGATTTGCATCATTTAGAGTGTCTTCAATGTAGTACCATAGCAGAAAGATGATTTAAATGTCATTTTGAAACATGGGATGTTTCGCAAAGTTATTGTGAAAGTTTTACCATACTCTTAATTCTAATTTCTAGGGATCAAACCCCGCAGCTACCATATTTTCCGTTTAATTAAGGCGGAATGTTTTTATAATTTTTTTCTCAGAGAAAATGTGGTATTTACAAATAAAATATTAAGAGTTTGTTTTACTCTCAACACTTAATGCACAAACTGAACATGATTTTCATATATAAAAAAAAAATATAGAAGTATTCCGTTATCCACGTTCATCTATCTTCTTCAATCAAACAGGGTTAGCACAGTAACATAACATAATCTTTGAAAAAAATATACCATACAAACTCTTTTTTATTTAGTTCTTTTTTTCGGGTACCCAACATGGATAGGTTAGGGAAATGCATACACTATTGTAGAGAAAATTCATCTGATATTAGGAAATCAAAGCGGGTATACGAAAAACAGCTACATACCTCTTTATTGATGACTTTTAATTTCCGTGTGACAAAGAAAGCATACTCTCGTTCCTCCATCCATTTCACAGAAACAGTCCCGTAGTTTATGTATTTGTCCTTATCAGGCCAGTACTGGGTACACTTAATCTTAATAAAATATAGAATAAATAAAGATGATTAACGTGTTGTATTTAAAAAGACTTATTTTCGCTAAAATGTAAGATATTCTATAATATTTTAGGACCGAAATAATTAAAAACGCTTTTCATAAAAAAGGGGAAAAGGTGTTTTCAACCATCTTTTTCCTCTAAAATTTTGATCGAACAAAACATAATATTATTCTTTTCCTATGTACATGTAGTTTGTAATAAAAAAGCAATTCTTTTTTGATAATGCTTTTGAATCACTACATACATGTACATGTATCAAGCAATTGGTGGGTGAGGCATTTAAGAGCAGGATTGCAACGCAGATTTAAGTTAGAAAGTCTTTGATAGAATAATGTAAAAAAGCCTACCTTTTCCCCTTCTCGTAGATTGGTCAACATAACAACAGTTGATATATTCTCTTGCCAAAGCATTGTCCAGAAGTCCCCTAGAGTATTCTGTTTTGGACCTTTAAATGCAGAATATCAATAAAATTTACCGAATCGTATGAATAGAATGAATAAAAAAATGGATGAATCATTTAATATGATACCTTGGGCAGCAATATATTCTTTCTTCCGGTTTGGTCCCTAGATTACCCAATAAAAATGGAAAAAGAAACGTTTTATTTCATTTCAAAATTTGAAAATTCTAAATATTAAAATTACATTCAAGAACATGTTGCTCAAGAAAATTGTGTTACTTACGTCAATGTAATTTGCATTTATGTAATCTGATGAATTCTCATCCTGTCTTCTTAATATGACTCTAGAGTGATCATCTAAAAAAAACACATGACTACGTTTTTGAATAAATCCATCAATGTTAAGCCATTGACTTAACTGAGTCTATTTCAGATTTAGTTTCTTTGTTGTTTTAAACGATGATAACTATCAGCTAAATGATGTTCTAGTAACTGTGATATTTAACAATAGTCTTGCATAAAAGTAGAAAAAAAATAATAGGTATTTTGTTAATTATTTGATACCATGCTTTTTGTTTTTTATTATATATTTTGGATCGTTAACACAATAAGTTACAATGGTTCATACAGTAAAATATTTGGACCCCTCTCCCCTAAATTAAAATCAACAATAACAAAAACAAAACCTTACAAGGAAATGTTGTTTTGAATCTATTCTTAGAAACATTTTCGGTCCTTTTCCCCTCATCACATTTATGTATTGCGCCAGATGGAAAGGCCTAAAATTGCAATCAATTATGATATTCAAAAATCATTAGCTTTCTATCTTTAACAATATGATATATTAGAATTGTTAATTGTTAATGGAAATTAAAAATACCACAAATTACCTCATCCAAAATTTCATAGCTTTATTTTAACAATTACATTATTGATATCTCTTAAATCAAGTTCCAAAGAATTTATTTATGAAAAGTTTTTACTAGAAAGGTTGCTTAAATACAATCATTTATTTTTGACTGGATCTATTATTCTCAAATTCTTTAGGTATAAAAAATTGCAAAATATGTAAATGTCCTTAATAATAAAATTCATCAATAATAAAAAATAAAACGTACTGTATATTCTTTTCGAAATCCTTCATTTTCATTTTCACTCTTTTCAGCTATAACTGCTCCCAATTGATCAATGGGAATTTCAGAAAAGCTAAGCTGGTTCATATATAAGTCATCCATATCCTCACGGGTATCCTCTTTTTCTTCTCCGTTAGGTATCAATTGTTCCATTTTTAATTCATCAGCTGAGTTGTACGTTTGGCCTCCTTTTTTTCTCAACTCGTGCACAGCATTTGAATTCGTGTATACATTATTAATCTGATGTTCTCCAGTGTTTTCTACATTTTGGAAACCGATAAGTAAAACTTAGGAAACAACTTTAATTTATATTATAGAATACAGATATAAAATTACCTAAAGTTAGCAGCTTTACATCTCTTAATATACAAAATATAAGTTTGCTTATATTTTGCCGTTATTACTTACCTGGTAGAAGTCTTGAGTCTTTTCTCTGTGTATCTGGCTTCCTGTATCTTCTTAAAAGTGATATTTTGAAAATATAAAATTCAAATGCTTGAAATTATCATAAAATGTATTTTTTCTGTGAAAAAAAAAAATAAAGCATTACATACTGGTTTTCTTTCTCAAATTAAATATATTGCTTAAACTAAATAGTGAAGTGAAAAACATAATTTTATTATAATTATATAGACATTTTATCAGGTAATTATGTTGTAACATAAGAATCTAAATGTACAGTGTATGTTTCACTGTGAGAAATAAGGTTAAATAATAGACAAGTTTCTTCCAGATTACAATGTTCATATCAATGGAGGGATAATGAGGGAGCCATATTGAGAAAATAGACTATTACCTCCTTACAAAAATAAACAATATGACTGCCATAGCTAGTATCAGCACAAAGACAACAGCACCCACGGCTCCCCCTACTAACGGTGAGCTATCTTCTTCCAATGTTTGTTTCAACCCCTGTTTAAGATGATACATATACATGTACACATTAAGATCCTTTAAATGTCCAAAATCAACATATTAAGCAGTATGTAACGACAGGCAATGAAATAAAATGATATAAACTAAAAATATGACAACAATACTTTAAAATATCATCCATTCAAGAATGCTTTGCTAAGCTTACTTGTAATGCATCAAATAAAATATTTGAAAGGCGATTGCAACATTTTTATACCCCTCACCCCTGAAGATTGAAAATTGTTCTGTTTAAATATTCTTCTTTTATGTTTGATGAAAAAAAAAATTAATTGACATATTGACAACATACCAAAACACAAGATCCGTTATGTGGCAAACAGGTACTTTCTTTACACGTGTGACATTCTTGTACGCAGTTAAGTCCATAAAATCCTTTACTGCAGACTTCAATTTTAAAGGAAAAGAAAATTGATTTAATATTTATTAAATGTGTTTTAAATCAATAATGACAATAATAATAAAAAATAATTATATTCATATTAAAAATGATTTTTGAGGAATATTGCATTCAATGTTACATATTTTTGACAAGTGTAATCGTATCCAAAATTATAATTGTAAATGCTGCAATTCGTCAAAAAGAAGAAAAAAAGAACATTGAAGGTCAACATAATTGCAGCTTGATCTATAATATATGAAGATAAATTCACATCAGCTAACATGTGGAAGTGAGGATATCCTTTAAAATTAAAAGGGTTGTAATATCGTCATAAAGAAAAGACGTGAAACAAAATGCAAAATTAATCTCTAAATCATCATCATACAATCATGAAATGAACATTGTTTCAATACCGACAAGTTAAAAAAAAATATATGCGGAAAACCAAGTAGGGCAGACAGAAACGTTAAAGGTGGAGGGATCCACAGACGAACAACTAAACACAGCGAGGAGAAAAAGAAGACTGACGGAGAGATGAGAAAGTGAACTTTATTCCACTTTATGTTCTCTACTTGATGTAATTGAATAAAAGTAAAATGAAGATGATGTTAACCGGTTTTTATAAATGCATAGATGTAAAAACTGTCACCTTCAGTGCATTGAGTTCCATTGTAACCTGCAGCACACCCGTTCATGCAGGATCCATTAATATGGTAACACTGGGCGTCATTAAGACAATTTCCACATCGGATTCTACAGTCTTCACCAAAATTTCCCCCGTCACACTCTTCAAAACATACATATACATTGTACATAATGTGCATCCTGATACATATACTTTAGCCTTAACTCTATGAGCTACTGAATAAATAATTAGATATTTTTCGTTCAAAAAGTTCATATAATTTTGTCGTTATAAAATTAACGTTATCTTTCTTTATTTCGATATTTCTGAAGATGCTGCTTGACAGTGAATAAACATACATAGAGTAAAATTTGCCTGGTCTGATCATATAAAAAAAATAGTCATGGTATTTTCAAACATTTCATTTTGAAGCACATTACAGATAACAAAGATTTAAAAGGTTACAAAATTAAAAATATTCTACTTTCATTTTTTTCCCTTCCAACCGGGGTTACAATTTCTTCTACGAATCGTTTCAGCTTGTAAGTCCCAGATTTATAGTAACTGTTTGTTTTGTTTACGATATACCAGTATAGTAAATAAAAAAATGACACATTAAATGAACACTTGGTATTGTCTTACTGTCAAAGCAAATAAAAGTCCAGTTTTTTTTTCAAAATATGATTTGTTGCTATCCTAGAATAAAACAAGAGTTACCTCTCTTAGGTCACAATTAAAAACATCTTACTCAAAATTCTAGTATTAATTAATAATTTTTAAAGATTTTGGTTAAATTTTTCGATATACAATGTTTCTCTTAAATACTTATTTATGAATTTTACTCTTAATTCACACAAATTAAATAGAAATAATGATTTGAAATTTGAGGGCGAGACACCACCTTGACAACGGGCAGAGACAGAGATATCCTAGCCCTGAGGGCGAGACAGTCCTACTTCCCTGTCGCTTGCTCACCAAGTCCAAAACGCCTGTATCAGGGCTGATACACTACTAGGTACCGTATATGGTATAAATTGAAATGTTGAAGCTATTATAGATGGTAATATGCTATATTACAATTATGTTTTCCCTCTTTCAGATACAATGTTCTTTTCATGTAGGTGACTAATGTAAATTTAAATAATGAAGAGAAACCTTTCAGTTATAAAGGAAAAAGAAATAGATCGACATATAAAATCAATGAACGACTTTATTTTCTGTAAAAAAAAAAATATGAAAAAAGATATCCAGAGTTTAAAACGATTGATTAGTACATTTTTTTTTAAAACATGAATTGAATTATCTCAATAAAAAATGTGAGCAAAACTGACCTTCATGACAATAATCCCCTTTCCAGCCAGGTTGACAACCAGTTTCACAGTTACCATTGGTAGTGTTACAACCATTACACGTTATATTACATGTTTCTAGACAGTTACGTCCAAATGTTCCTATTGAGCAAGCTGAAATTTGTTTATTTGTGTCACAACATTATTATTGTAAAAATTATTGATGCATAATAGAAAATACAATATAAATAATATGTAACATTTTTTTCTCACATGTTTTGCATAAATTTCCTTGAAAACCATCATCACAGCCATTCATACATGTCCCGTTGATTGGGTTACATTGCTCCATGTCCAAACAGTGTCCACATCTCATGTTACAATTTGGTCCATAATAGCCACCATCGCATTCTGTTTGGTAGATTGCAAATATCTAATGCATTATATTTATATTCTTACATATTTTTTTCCGTTCCTTGAGGTTGTTTATACATTTCATTATTGTAATATATTGATTGGATTTCAATTTGTTTGCTCTGCACTATACATGGCTGAATATTAATTTATTTCATACTCTATACGTTATGACGGGTATGGTGATAAAGAGTGCTTTAGAAGGTTTCTTCTACCAAAGAGCAAGTAAAAACAATTTTAAAAAAAAACATATAATACTAAGAAAATAAAAATATATATCTTTTAGCTTCAGTGAAATTGCATATTTTTTTCAATAACATAAGAAATTCCTCGTCTAAAAAATAAAAAAAAAATTACGTTTTATTCAAGTCAAGTATTATCAGTAAAGCTTTTGCATTGAAATGTATTTTATAAATGGATTGTTGTTAATCTAGCTTTTTATGCGCCCGGATCGATAGATCCGAGGCGTATATTGTTTTTGTCCTGTCTGTCTGTCTGTTTGTTTGTTTGTTTGTTTGTCCCCAAACTTTAACCTTCGCCATAATTTTTGAACCATGAAAGGTAGAAACTTCAAATTTGGTATGCATACTTCATTAATGAGGTGCTTTCAATTGACACCAATATTAATGACCTTGTGACCTTGAATGTGACCTATATGCTAGAAATAGCTTTTCTGTCCGCAAACTTTTACCTTCGCCATAACTTTTGAACCATGAAAGATAGAGACTTCATATTTAGTATGCATACTACACTAATAAAGTTCTTTCCAATGACACCAAGGTCAATGACCTGGTGACCTTGACTGTGACCTATGCTAGTATGCTAAAAATAGCTTTTTGATTTTTATTGCCGCCGGGCGCATTGTGTTTCACAAACACATCTTGTTTGCCTTTTGCAATACATACCTTGATGACAATAATCTTCTTTCCATCCCGGAAAGCACCCGGTGTCACATTTACCATTTGTCCCATTACATCCGTAACACGTACTGTTACACTTCTCAAGGCAGTTGTGTCCAAATGTACCATTTTTACAAGCTAAACGATTTAAATTGTCATAATTTTTTTTCTTAAAACGAAGTTTGGGTGGGGGCAATTAAGGTGTCGCCTTTACGCTTACATTTTTTTTTATTTTCTTTAAAGCAATTTTACTATAACTCTAGCTTAGTAATCAGACCAAAAATTGACAAACGCTCTTACTTTGGTTGCAATATGTTCCTGTAAAGCCTTCATTACATCCATTAACGCAGGTTCCATTGACTGGGTGGCATTGTTCCATCTCAAAACAGTCTCCACAAAGCACACTGCAATTAATTCCATAAAATCCTCCGTCGCATTCTGTAAAGTAGTACAAAATTATTTACTGTTATATTTATTTAAAATATAAAAAGAATAATTGCATGGCATACAAATGTCCTTTTCGTCATATATCCTCATATGTGCATAATGTAGAGCCGTAAACAATGTTTTTTTTCTGCAATTTAAATAAAAATATGGCATAATATTTCTATTGTTCTGAAATATTAAACAACTTTCGGTATTAATTTTTTTAGTTTTGTTTACATTAAAGAGTTAAAAAAAACGTTAAATGTTCATCTCTTAAAGTTCAGAAGTAGGATCAGTCATCAATGAGGATTGATCGATCCCTGTTTACCGATCACATCCGTCGTGTGATCCTACTCATGATTGGAAAATTACCTAAATTCCATCCACAATATTGTATGTAAATATTGGCATAACAACTATTATAAAAAAGTCAGTCAGCAAATGACTTAGTGATGAATTAGGTTTGCAATAAAGTCATTGTATCGACCATAGAATATTGCGGATATTCTTCTTTCATCACCTTGTTTGTCAATAATGCGTCTCCTAATAGAAAGTGATGATATATTAAAACTAATTCTTGCATATTGAATGAACTAGAATGTTTATTCTGCATGTAGGTGTATTTAACAAATTTATAATTTTTACATAAATTTTAAGACATGTTGGGCTTTAAAATATAACTTATTACCTAGATATCGCATTTATTACAAAGAACACATTCCAGTATCTAATATAAAAAAACAATCTTTGCTTGCAATGTATACCTTGATGACAATATTCGCCTTTCCAACCAGGAAAGCATCCAGTTTCACATATTCCATTTGTTGCATTACATCCGTAACAGGTATTGTTACATTTCTCAAGACAGTTGGGTCCAAAAGTTTCATTTTCACAAGCTTTTTAATGATAGAATAGAACCATTTTCTTTCATTGTCTAATATGTTCAAAACAGAATATATGATCTAATAAAAGTAATCAGCAACCAATAAAGGAATTTTCTTTTAAGAAATAAATGTTACATCTTACATTTATTGCATAAAATCCCTTCATAACCAGCGTCACAACCATCCATGCAAGTCCCATTGACTGGGTTACATTGTTCCGAATTCAGGCAGTTTCCGCAGAGCATGCTACATTTTATTCCATAAAATCCACCATCGCATTCTTTGAAAAAAAAGATGTCAAAATGAATGAGTTAAAAAGTAATTTTAAATCTAATGTAGTTATAGTTATTGTGAATACAATTAACAAAGACTTAATTTTGCTGGAACATGTAAGAGTAACAAATTTTGTCGTTCGTGGGGTATGTGAGTAAATATTCATGTAAATTATCATTCTTTGTAAATGCACTTTTTTAATTTTTTTTTTTACGCATGTGCTTGATAAAGTACGATTGAGAAATATTTGAGGTTTGATTTTTAGGATGAAAGACGTAAAAAATATTTCCTTATCCGAAAATTTCAAACGTTAACATTAAGCTGTAGCTGCAAAATTTGCGTTATGGTACTTTAACAGATATATTTGTCTTTGACGATGGTTTAAAGATTAATGTAAAGCACTATAAGGATACAGTTCTGCAGCTCAGAAAACCCGAGATTTAAAGTGCAAGAACTATTTTGAGCCTTATTTGCCCCTGATAATTTCTGAAAAATCAAAACCGCTCAGTTAAGTTGAAAATACAGTGTTTATCACTTGGAGTGTTGGTGACCTCGTATCTATTATTCAAGACGTAATTTTTCGCTCTGGTCAATGCATTATGAGGTCATAAAATTCGTCATTTTACTCATATCCTGTAAATTCCTTTGAAAATGGCCTAAAGTTAAAGTATTTTTTTCAATATTTCATATAGAGTACACCCTCCGATTCAAAATATGCAAAAACATAATGAAAAATCTTTTTCTGAAGATCATAAAACATGTTTTATTTTTAGGATCGTGGGCTGTGCTCAAATTTTAATTCTTTGTTAAAGGTAGTCAAATACGCATGTTTTCTGCGAATTTTAAGAACGTTGCAATTTCTCAAAGCCTGTTTTCCAATATCTGTATTCTGGGAAAGAAATTTATAATATGAATTAAAGCACTAAGTGTCTACTTATTTTGATATATGAAATGGGAGTGAGGGTTAAAGTTAATTAATTGATATACATATATGACCATTTTTTTGCACGAAGTGAACCTAGCTCGTTGATACTGATTTTTTTTTTCAATTTAATAAAGATCAATTCCAAAAGTATAATATTATTGTATTATTTACTTGGTCTTAAAAAATATACAGTAAAAAATGAGAAAAAATCCATCTGGTTGCTATTTTGCTTCTACATAAGCCAAAGTTGTTATATCCTGTATTATCTCAGTATGAATATACACAAGAGGAAAGGAACACGTTCGCAATAAATGTCAAATAATTTTAACAATATTCACTAAAAACTATATGTTTTATTGTATAAAAATGTAAGCTAAAGTTCTGAATAATTATATGGTTGTATTTACTTTCTTGACAGTAATCCCCCTTCCACCCTGAATGACATCCGGTTTCACATTTTCCGGTTGTTCCATTACACCCATAACACGTGCTATTACACATCTCAAGGCAGTTTCGACCAAATGTTCCGTATCTGCATGCTGAATAAAATATGTTTCATATCAATTGGTCACAAACAAGCTGAAAAAAAAATCGAAAAAAGGATATAAAACTTTTTATTTATATATAGAGTAGTTAACAACCACTAATTTCCTTACTTTCGTTACATAGAAACCCTTCAAAACCCTCATCACAACCACTTATGCATGTTCCATTAATCGGGTTACATTGCTCCGAATTGAAACAGTTTCCACACTGCAGGATACAATTTGGTCCATATTGTCTTCCGTCACATGCTATAACGTAGAGAAAAATAATCATTATCCCTTTGTTTTATAATTTGTTGCTTTTTTAATATTGCATGATGTCTATTTAAAGAATGAAAATATCTTTTTGGAACATTACCGATAAATTGGATTGTTCAGTTAAAATAAAAAAAATAATAAATGAAAAGGAACCATTCTTCTTGGAAGATGAAATCGTATTTTTCTGATTATATAATTTATATAAATGACAAGTGACCGTAAGAAAATCATTTTAATTTTTTTAGGGAAGTACCTCCGATACATGTACAATAAAAAAATACAAACCAAAATTTTGAGAATATTGTCGTCTTGTAAAAACCCTTATTATGCAAATTCTAACGAATGGTTGATCAGTAAGCTCTTTCTCAATCAGATATTTACCTTGATGACAATAATCGCCCTTCCATCCTGCATAACATCCAGTTTCACATCTACCATTTGTTCTGTTACATCCATAGCATGTGCTGTTACAAGTTTCAAGGCAATTTCTTCCAAATGTCCCATTTAAACAAACTGTAAGATGCAATCACAGTTAAATAATTTGTAAGTAATATTTTTAAAGATATTTGTTTGGAAACTCTTTTTTAGTAGCATACATATACTTTTTTAATTATTCATCTGAGAATTTGTACCTTCATGGCAGTAATCCCCTTTCCACCCTGGATGACATCCAGTTGTACAATTACCATTTGCTATATCACAGCCATAACATTTACTGTTACACTTTTCCTGACAGTTTTCTCCAAATGTTCCATTTTTACAAGCTGAAAGGTTTCAACTTACATTATAAAATTCTTTACAGTTTCAAGGTAAACAATGAGTGTTGCGTCAGTTTATACAAAAAAAATATATTTGACTATAAATGCATGTCTTACTTTCGTTGCATAAAATTCCCTCATAACCAGCAAAGCAACCATTCGTGCATGTCCCATTGATTGGATGACATCGTTCTAAGTTTTGACAAGCTCCACACGTATTTTCACAATCTTTACCATACTTCTTATTATCGCATTCTATAAGAAGGGTTACAAAAGTACGTAAAAATCAAAGATAGCAATTCGTAACCGATTATTTGATTAATCGCTCGGAACGATGCTAATTGGTTAGAAAATCTAATCGGTTGTTTCCTTCTTTCTTTTATAAAGGAAATCTCTGTTTAGATGTTTATGTAGGGTTTTACACATCTTATAATTAAGAATATTTTGGACTTAATTATAGCTCTTCAAATTGAAATCCCAGGGGTATATCGTAATTGGTTAATTCTTAAAGTGTTAATTACTGTTTTTGTAACATCTTGTCCTTACCCTGATAGTCATGTTATGTTATAAATGATATTAAAACAATACTTTATGCGCTTTAAATTATAGTACATGTATATCTATATTTTGCCGTTTACCATTAAATTATATTATAAGAAAGAACCACAGTTGTGAAATGTAAATGAAATGTAGTTCAGATGAAGTTTTGAATATGATGACACGTAAAATTTACTTCTTTAACATACGCGTTGTAAACTTATCCCTGTCTGATTTCTCAAGCAAGATTCATGGTTTTCCTAATTGTTTCTTGTCTATTGAGATTAAAATAAAATATATACTAATGAACATTTTTTTCCAATCAAAATATAAACAGAATTTAACTTCTAACGTCATATTTAGTCTTCTTGTGTATATGAAAAGAAAATGTTTAAATGTATATCTTCATATGGCTAACAAGTTAATCGGTCGGAACGTTTTGCTGTTAAGCGATTAGCAATTCTGCAATCAATTGCCATCTCTTGTTAAAATGGTTAATTTGTTTCGGGGGTCCATGTTTGCTCTGCTCTTATTTTATATTGTTTTATGGACTTTGAGACTAGATACTGTTCGTTATCTCCATATCCTTCTTGGGTTTGTTGTGTAGCACTAAATTTTATGACAAATGTAAATAAAATGTATTTTTCTGACTTATGAATAGACTTCCATGGTTCAAAAAAGCACACAGTCGTTGTTCACAAATAAAGTGTGAAATTGACCGTATGTACTTCATGTAAAAATGAATACCTTTATGGCAAAAGTCTCCTTGCCAGCCAGGATAACATCCATTTTCACAAATACCGGTTGTTCTATTACATCCTTTACATGTCTGATTGCACTTGTTGACACAATTTTCTCCGAAGAATCCATCCTTACATGCTGAAATTATACCTTATTCTTTATTTTTTCTTTTAAATAATATTTTATCTCTCGTGTATATAACAGTATTTTTTTTACTTAAATATTGCTTGCATATGCAATCAGAGCTTTACGGGTAGTTCGTTTCTTTCATGCTTACCTAACATGTGTAACTATGTATTACCACTTTTCAAATAAAAGTCGACATTTGTCCAACTTCCTTTATTTTTGGAATTCAAACTACTTTGTGTCACGCCAAAAATCAAAAACATCAAGTGGTAACCAAAACACATACTTCAGGAAAGAATTAGAAAAGTTAAACATGTTTTGTGACCTTGATATAATTTTAATCATGAACTGATTTAACAGGTAGTTTTTACGAAGAAAGGCAACGATTCGATGCATATTCATCCACCAATCACATCCGAGGATTGCAATAAGTGCAAATGTTTGAATAAGCCGAGGATTTCTGACTGGTATGTATAAATTTCTAAAACAACTTATCAAATTTAATCTTAAATAAACTAAAAAAAATCCCAAAATTGAGACTTAATATAAAGTTTTTAAAATGAATACCTTTATTGCAATATTCGCCTTCCCAACCTGGATTACATCCACTGTCACAAATACCATTCGTTCTGTTACATCCATTACAGGTTTTGTTACATTTATCTACACAGTCTTCTCCAAAATATCCCGTTTGACATGCTTAAAATAAATATATTTTTATTTATTCTAAAGCTACAATATTTATCAGTTGAACGGAATACATAGCTTTTACCGAAGAAATACACGTAACATCTATAACCTGAATTAGTGAGTTATTATGTTCCCCAAACGGAGTTTGGGAACATATTGTTTTTACTCTGTTTCTTACTATTATTCTTTTTTAAGGTCTTCCGTTTCCTACGGAAGACCTTCTACTGATTCTGTTGTTTCTTTTCCACTATTATTATTATTTTTTTTTCTTACTGATTTTGTGCAGGCGATTTCTCGAGAACGCCTCGAAAGATTTTTATGAAACTTTCAGCAATGATGGCAAATCATATGAACTTAGGGCTTTTTTTTTTATTTCGCCGTCGTCACTTCCGGTCGCGAAATACGGCCAATTTTCTTTTTGTCATTTTGTCCGGAAGTGTTCTAAAAAATGGTTAGAGATTGAGTCTTGAAACTTTCAGGGATGATAGATTGTGACAGACTATCTTGAATTTTGTATAAAGTTTTTGTTGCCATCACGACCTTGTCCACCGGAAGTAGTTTAAAAATATGCAAAAAAATCATTTTTTTAAAAATGTTTCTTATAGAGGCAAATAGAGTGTCTCGAGTAATATTATGTCCACCGGAAGTTATTTTTTACAAACCGGAAGTAGTCAAAAAATGAGCATTTTTCATCGAAATTATCAGGAATGATTTCTTCACACTCAGAGAGGAGTTATAGGTCATTTTAAGTACTTCCGGTCACACTGGAAGTGAATTATAGAGACCGTAAGTTGTCTGAAATTTACAGATTTTACTCTTAAATGTGTTCTCACGTATTTAGAGGAATTGATGTAAACTTTTTTTTTTCATTTAAAGTTATTTTATGATCGTATCAAAAATCAAACGGAAGACCTACTCCTTGCTCGCAACGAGATCTCCTCTAGTTCTTCTTATTACTTCTCCGGACTTTTTTGTCCGCGAGTGTTCTCAGAAACTGTTCACCCAACTGAGCTAAAACCTTTTTAGGGTTATTAGGTGTGTAGTGTAGGTGTGCTGAACGAAGGTCATTTTGCGCGGATACGTATGCACGTGCGTGCGCGAGAAATGAGTGAATTGACTGATATAACCAATATAGCTATTTCTTTTACATTTTTTGATGAAATGATTTGAAACTCATTATATAAAGATATATTAATACTGTAGATAATGTGACACTGTCAAATTAGCACGAACTCACACACATGCACGTGCACTTCGCTCTGATTGGCTGAAACAAAAATCTCAATATCTTTTCTGTTTTTTGACGAAATGCTTTGTAATTTAAAATATAGGCATACTTTAGGATGTTCTACAATATGATGTATAACAATTGTCATGTAAACGCGCGCATGCACGTGCGCTGCAATCTGATTAGCTTAAACTTTAAATGGCTATAACTCCCTTGTTTTTCAACAAAACAGTATGGGCTTTAGAACATAGACAAACATAATGGACTCCTACAAGAAGGTATGGTCGTCATGCACATGCTTAAACGCGTGCACGTGTACTTTACTGTGATTGACTGAAACAAAAATCGCAATATCTTTTTTTTGATTTTTGACGAAATGCCTTGAAATTTTAAACATCGTCATGCATTAGGATGTCATACAATATGATATACGAGGGTTGTCCCAAAATTTCGTAGACTGAGCTCATATCTTTAAAAGAAATTAAGGTATCTTTATAAAATTTTCCGAGTGGATAAAGCGTGTTCTTGGCAGATAAATTACAAAGTTTTACCCTGTTTACTTGAAAAAATTTTGAGTTATAAGATTTAAAGTGATATTGTTCTCTAACACCCGGAGCAATCTGCAACGTCAAAAAATACAAAAGTCAACGGTTCAATTTTTTCGAGAAAATATTTCAATAACCAGAATCAAATTCTTAAATTAAACGAAACGGTTATAGTTATAAATGTGAAATATCTTAATTACTATGATATGATCAAACATTAAAATATGTAAACAAAGTATATGCACATACAGGTATTAATTAATACTAATTTGAGAACGCTATATTTATACGGGCTTTTCGTCTGTTTTCTCTAATGAAGTTGCACAATGGAATTCTTGAACATTTCTTATCCCTGTCGTTTATTTTATTTACTGTTATTCACATATACATAGAGAAACTGTTTTAGTCATTTTAAATATTAAGGACGAGAAAAAGTTTCCTAGTGTACCAAACATTTATGACTGGTACATTTCTGTAAGAGTAAATTTAGGATCAAAACACTTGAACATAGTCCAGTACGCCTCCTGTGCCAATGCAGCAGCCATTTTTCAAAAAGTCAGATTTCACCCCTATGTATATAAAACGTTATAAAATTCATATTTATCAAAGCATACACACCAAAATTTGAAGAAATATAGTTAATAAAACAATATTAAACTTTCACTTCAATTAAAAAAATACAGGGTAGTAATCACTTTTCCGCAGAATTTTATATATGATATACCAAATTTTAATCGTAACTTTCGGGTATTGCGCCGCCTTCCTACACCAGACAATGAAATATATCTTTTAAATTGGAATAATTTGTGTAGTTACTCCATATTTGTCCATAAATTTATTAGATAGTGTTTGTTTAATCTATATAAGAAGTTTCATTCATGTATGACGTAGGGTTCCTACAAAACAACGCTTGTCTACGGAATTTTGGGACAACCCTCGTATAACAGTTGTCGTGAAAAAATGCGCATGCACGTGCGCTGCAATCTGATTGGCTTAAACTTTAAATGGCTATAATTCCCTTGTTCTTCAACCAATCAGGATGGGATTTAGAACATAGACAGACATAATAAACTCCTACAAGAGGATGTGGGCATCATGCACATGCATGCACGTGCGTGCACGTACAATGCGTAAAGTTACAATTGCACTTGATTTAGTGTATTTTTGAACAGTTTTTAATTAGATGCCTTAATATTAGGTACATTAAAGAATATTGATAGTGTACATAAAATGACATGGTCATTTTGCATATGCATGCACGTGCGCTCATGTGCAATGCAAAAATTTGCAATATACATGGTATACATAGAAAAAAGGTTGTTAAAGTCTAAGATGCGTAGAGTTTGACTTATTAAATGAAGCTTAGAGGAATTGGGGCACCAAAAGGAAGTTGGGGAGCGTTTGGGGAACATCTGTAACGGTTCCCGTTACAATCAGTCCTAGTTCGTTTTGATATGTAAAAATTCTGAATTTATTATTCTTACTAACAAGCAGAGAAAAATATTTTTAATTAGTTCTTATATTTATAATATACTGTACGTGTGCATTTTTTTGCATATTTGAATGTAGAGTATTCACTGGGTATGGAGTTGTTGATGTAATCAAAAATTAGCGTTCCTCATATCCGTTTTGTGTATAGTATATGTAAGTGATTTCTTATAGGTATTCATGAATAAGTGCATTGTTGTCTGCGCCAATGCCGCTAAAATATGAAGCCTGTTTTTTTTTTTCAAATTGTACACATACAAATTGTTTTTTAAAAAAGCTGGCTTCCTGAACTTCACTTTTGAAAATTTACTTAAACATTTAAAACGTAATATGATATGCTGGGGATTAATTATAGATGTTCCCCTACTGATACCTATAACAGTCATGTAATAATATTTTAGAAGAACTGAGAAATATAGTGTTGTTTTCCCGCCTACCTCAATGTCAATTTTCAACAGTTGACACATTCGATGAATTTTTTTAATATTTTTTTTAATAGAAAATTATATAGATTTTCATAAAACATTACTTATTTGGAAAAACAAAGAGATATAACTCTAAAATTTTGAAAAAAAATTGTGTTTTTTACTATAGAAATCAACGGAAAATATTTTTAACCCCCCCCCCC
>PRKT01000760.1:85969-99769 GCA_003671525.1 Saccostrea glomerata
CTGGGGGGGGGGGGGATATGTTTGACAAAAATGTTTATTTTTCACCAATTTCAAAACGATTTACAACTGTAACCTGATATTTATTAATATATTCATGTTTTATTTATTTGCCTAAAACATAAGAAAAGATATAAGGAACCAATAATCATATCCAAGACTATTTCAAAATATAGTTATTCTTGAAAGTCCGATTTCAATGGAAAATATCGTCTGCCTAACTTTTTTCAACACCCGGGGTTATCGATGATTTACTATTTAGCGCTGGTATTGAGACGATTCATCAATTTCAATTGAACTGTTCTTTGTATGAAGCAAAGAATTTATTGCCATTTGTCATTTATATTGAATTAAATGATTGCAAAATGTAGGCGGGAATTGAGAGTTAACGTTCGTATTTTGTTTACCTTCAAATACATTTTTTTTTCTGATAGTTTTCTCTCTTATTTAATTCACGAAATTGGTACATTTATGTTTATGATTTTTGAATATGTGTTTTACTTTTGTTACAATATTGGCCTTCGTATCCTTTTTCGCAACCACTCAGACACGTCCCATTTATATGATGGCATTCATCCAAATTCAGGCAATGGCCACATACTTCTCCACAATAGCCACCAAAACTTCCAACAGTACATTCTAAAACAAAAAGGAGATAGAAGCATTATATTTGCAAAACAGTAAGCCCATCCGCATATTATTCAAGAAGAATATTTATAACAATTTTAAAAATTTGAAATATAAACACCTGGTCAATCAAAGGTTATTTTTAGATTTATCAAAACAAATGATCATTTTTATCACAATTGCAGAAATTGTTCTCTTCATATTAAAGATATATTACAATGTGAAGAAAAAAGAAGAATATTCAGCAGTAAAACGGTATAAAAAAAACAAATATGTTTTAAATTATGTCAAACTAATCATAACATAAATCGAGAAGTATATACAAACGCCTTTTTTCAAATTATATCTAAAAAAATATTATTATGCGATGAAAGAAGAAGGTACGGTTTTAAAATTTTAATGTTTTTAAAAGGATTTAAAACTGGCTTTAGTATTAGTTGAGTTTATGACTGCGAATGATCACGAAAGAATATGGCATGAAGGAGTACCATTCTGGAAATATGACGTCATTAATTTCATGTATTGTTCTGTTTTAAACGGAAATAGCCTAAAAATAAACGGAATAACAGAGAATGACACATTCCATGGGTAATTTTCCTTCGGAAAACAGTGTCAATATTATGAGCCCCCCCCCCCCTTTTTTTAAACCGATCAATATTTTTAGGTTTTTTAAATGCTCCTGACATCTTACATGTGTAACATGTGTGCCCACTCCTTTGACCTTTTTGCAATTTGTTGAAAAAGAAAATACAAGTAAATCGAATGTGAATTAAGTTGACATCGATTGTGTTCTTCGTTCCATTCCAGTTTCCCCTCATACAGAAAAGTTACCAAACATTGCGAACCGTTGAAGGGTTTAAAATTATGTTTTTTAATTGGCACTCAGATCCATAAAGCATTGTAAAATTTCATTGTGTCATCACTTGTCGTGATACGGTGTCTAGGTAAGTGAAGTCTCCTCCGAAGGACCCATAACGTTCACTTAAAAGTCCCCAGCGGATGACAAAGGAACAAATGCTATAAGATTTAACGTCTTTTCTCTGTCGCAGCCGAAATTTGCACCCATCATCTACCGATCATGGAGCGAGTGCTCTACCGATTTAGCTATTGTGAAAATCATAACTAAAAAGAATTGATGATGAATTTCATTAAGGGGAAAATATATCAATCATAATATATTTTGCAATTATTCTTGTCAATACCAGCAATCTGAATGCAATTAAACATTTTTGTTTTAAAGAAAATTTTAGTGACCTAAGATATATACCTACCTTGTTCACACCTGTTTCCCTTGTAGCCAGGTTTACATTGAAGACAATTTCCTGATTCTATGTGACAGTATAAATCACAATTTCTCGGACATGGTTTTGAACAGTTCTGACCATAGTGACTTGGGGAAGAGCAACCTTAAAAATATGGAATTTGTAATAACCTTCTTTTATATTCTCTTTTAATATGAAAAAAGACTGCTCAAACTACATTTTTATTGCAACATTTAAAAGAATAAATCATTAATTGAAATAACATACCAAAAACTTCGACCTCACAGAGTTCAGTAAATGCATACTCAGAAGCTTCTGTTCTGTTATCATTCTTTATTGGCCTTTCGTTGTAGTAAATAACATACTGTCCATGTACTGGACAACTTATGTTAGCGACAGCTGGTATCGTGGCTCTGGTATAGTTTGTGTCATGAAAACAAAGGTGACCATTTTGCGTTTCGGTTGTGTTTGAAACGTAGAGATAAAACCCCATAAATCGCGGAGGAAAGCCATTTTTTTCGTCTGCAAGATAGCATTATGATGGAAAACGGCATTAATAATCAAGATAAATGTTTTTCAATGGGTTTAAATTTGCTTATGGTTTTTTCATGCATTTATTGCTGTGAAACACAAGCAAAAGTGCGTATCTTGATTTTGAAAATTTTAAATTGTTAGCAAATGCATCGTTAAAGTTTGATAAAAAAATGAAAAGCTAAATTAGATTTTTTAAAAGTGCATAATCCCAGAACAGTTATTTTTTATTTTATATTTAAGATGTTAAAATATAAATTCTTTTTACCCCAAGGTACGTTGCCAATCCTGTAGTATATTATAACATTGCGTATGCTGCGGATTCCAGCTAGATTCACCCACCATGTTGCCTGTTTATGACCATTAGCAGATATACTGCATTGGTACCCAGCATGAGAAAAATCGGTTTTCTGCCCATCAACGGCTAGGGAAGAACCAAGGCTTGGCTCATGACTTGAGGTTTGCCAGGTCGGATGGTTATAGGCCAAATTTTCTTTAAGAAAAAAGTAAAGCAATAAGTCAGTTTCATACATATATTTAAATAAATGTATGGAAATTAAATGTTGAAATAATAGACTGTTGATTGTTTGCATATTGTTTAATGTCCCTTTCGAGAAGTTTTCACTCATATGGAGACGCCACAACTTCCCGGTGGAGAGCTGCAAATTTTGTCCTACTCCCGACACTCAGTGCCGTTGAGCAGGGAGGGATCTTTTTCGTGCCAACACCTACTGTGACACGGGACCTCGGTTTAAACCGAATGATCGGTTTCAACGTCCCAAAGTGGGATAGGAACCCACGACGTAAGGATTGACTCCTTATTTCGCGACTCTACAGCAGACGCTCTAACCAAAGCGCCACGCCGGCGACTTAAATATTAGATAAAAATGCATAATGTATAGAATTTATTTTGATTTTTTACTCATGAATTTACTACATTTATTTTTACAATTTATCTAATCTTTTGAATAAATTCCATACATTTTGTAGAAACGCGACTTTTAAATTAACTTTGTTTCTATCGGACAATGTTTTATTTCTTACCTTCATTGCAAAGCGATCCTCCATATCCGGCAACACAACCATCCACACACGTCCCGTTTATTCGATTGCATTTGTTGGCTGATTTACATTTACCACATGTCAGAAGACAATCTCCCCCATAGAATCCTGGTGCACATTCTGAATTACGTCCATTATATTTATAGAAAAGATTATGCGTCTTTTTTTTATTTTTTTTTTCAGTTTGTATCAGAAATAAAAAATCATTTTAAGGTGCTAATAAACGTGTGACCTCTTTTGAATTCTTTAAATGCGTTCATACTTTTTTTATTATTCTCTTGATTTTAAAGTAAAAATGAATTCAAGACCCCAAAAAAGTGTCCAATAATTTATCTACCTGTAATACAAAGCAGTCCCTTAAAGCCAGCGGCGCATCCGTTTGAACACGTCCCATTTGATGGTAAGCATGTTTTCTCATCTTTGCAATATCCACAAGTTTGGTTACAATTATCTCCATAAAATGCAGTTTCACATACTGAAATAGACCAATTATTGCAAACTTGATATCACGTATGTGTTAAATACATTCTGATCGCATGCATCAATACATTGAACTCAAATAAAAAAAAAAAATCTTGAGTTTCAGATTGACTATATCCAAGTGGTTTTTGAAGACAAAATCTATATCAATCTATTGAAATTCCTATGGGTACCAATAACACACTGTTTATAAAAAATACCTACATGTATTTGTGTATTCATAGGAAGAAGAAATTCTTGAAGATTCGATACATACACTGTTAACATCTAAAGCGATCTAATTTATTGATAAACAACTTGATGAAACAAGAATATCAGCAGTTCTGTTTAAAGTCATCATATTGTAAATTTATTGTTCGATATACTTACTCTGTCAGTAAATACATTCTAACATAAAGTCGAAACACGTTTTACATATAAATTAGTTTTCCTTTATTTAAATACTGGATTGTCGACGAATATTCCAGCTGTTCACCGATCATGAAAGAGGGTTTCCCATGAGTCGTTAAATGTGGCGGTCCCGTGATAGGTACATTCTGTAGCGCCTCGAGTAAAAAAAAAACAGCGCCACATTCCCGTCACAAATATTAGCGCCACAGTAAGACATTAAAGGTCGTCAGTACGATATAAATATATAAATTTGTAAATAAAATGACCTCAAGATGATGTACCTTTTTCAGTTTCTAATGCTAAAATATTAGTTTATGCTAATTAGGGTCAATTGTTTGTTTGCACTTGTCAATCAATTTTCTTTTAAATCTCACTAGCCATTTTTTCAAGCTTCTTGATAATTACACATGAATTCTTTAAGGTAAAACCTAGGTCAAAAAGTATTTCTTACAGTATTGTCAAACTTTTCGAAATAACTTGCAATGAAAACAAATTTGTGCTGTCATGCTTTCCGGATATTTCATTCCCGCCAGGACCGGACTAGTTATATACGTCTGGAATTCAGCATGGCTGAAGCTAGTGCAAATGCGGGTTGTGATAACTCTAGTTGTTTTTGATGTTTTTGATACATGTGAGGTTCCACAGCGATGTGAGTGTTTTGGTTTGCATATATCTAATGTTTTAAACAACTTTTTTTTTCATATTTTGCAATACTATTATCCATGCGTGCAAAGGTCTGCTATCAGTATTGATAGAGGAAATTCAGGCTGATTGATTTGTTATTGAATTTGTTTACATAGTGCTTGCCTCTATCGTCAAATTACTGTAGATGATTTATGCCTGTATTTCATAGTGTATTTCAAAACTCGTGAAGTTATTTTTGTGAAATTATGAGTGAATACCATTTGTAAAGAAATCTAGAAACTTATTGTCTATTTCAATTTTATTTTCAGTCATTAACCTCTTCGGAAGTCATTACCAGAGTAAAGTTTACACATGGTTTCGAAGTCAACTGCAGTACACCAGTTTGGAACTGAAACTGCACCAATATGGAAATTCACAAGAATACCCCTCAACACTTCGTTATTAAATTTTAAAATGTATTAATTGAATGGTATTAAACAATATTGCTCAACAATAAATTCATTTTATTTAACTGATATAAAAGATAAGTCTCCTTTAAAAATATAAATAGGGAAATGAAATCTATTTTTCAGTCAATTTTCCACCTTAAATAGGTTTTTTTCGGAATTCTTCGTCAGAATGATCTCAATCTTTGATTTGATAAAGAAAAAAACCCAAATAATATTAAAAGTAATACCAAAGTAATTAGAGAAGCTTTTTTAATACTACTTTAATTGACCTTTTAAACTTACACTTGATTTAATTATGAAATACTTTTTTAGGTTACTCTCAGATTAACAATGAGAATGTTTATCAAAATTGTATTTGAGTTGCTTCAAGCGAAAAGGGAGAGTGACATGAACGTAATTACGTCACAATAGCGCTCTTAAGACGTAGCGTCTCGTCTGTGTGTTTGCCGATAAAAAAATCATACGATAAAGCAAAACAAAAATATATTTGCGGAATACATTTTTTTTAAAAGTCTGTCACAGCTAAAACAGTCTTGAAAAAAGTTCCATATCGTCAATTTCTAGATTTACTGGTTAATTTTCAAAATATTATATAAACTAATTTAATTTTATTTATTAATTTTTTTTTTGAATGGTTTTATTCGTGAGATGTCCAAAATGCTCATCAACAAAATCGATTTAATTGTCCACCTAATTAAGCTCTGAAAATAAACGCTTCTTTGGTCTTTCCGGCTGAGCTCCAGTCTCTACAAATAAGCAAGTGATGCTGTAAAGCCCGAGTCGTTACGTCAATGCTTAATTCAAGTGCGTCATGCAAAGTAGAGGCATCTATACACATATATAATAGTGAAAGCTACAAAAAACAGAAAAGAATCATAAGCTAACAGCCCTAAATTGATGGAAAATAATTATCTCAACATTATGAATGATGAAATATGGCGCGAAAAAGTTCGCATGTGCGAAGTACTAGTTTGACATTAAAGACAGACCTAGACGCTCATTTATCACTGACATTATCGAATACATGTAATGATTCAATCAATTATAATGATAAAAGAATGATCTTACACTTTTATGGGCTCCAAGTGATCGAAAACAATGTTAGAAAACTGCATAAACAACTTGTGCCCTCTGGGGCGGAAGTGCATGAACTCAATTAGTTCGTACCATGAACGATTAAGTCGTACCGAAAAATTTCTTATCAATATAACATTACACTCCCCGCCTGATATGCTTATATCACAACATACATTGCAAATACAATCAACATCACTACTAGTGACTAGAATAAAATAATATCAATTCAAACATCAATTCACATCCAAATGTACAGTTTGCACCTTACACAGACAAGAGTTTCACAATTTCACACACAGGGCGAACATATACAGTCTTTGCATCTCCTCGAACAACCTGTACTTCCACCTTTCGGACCAAACCATCGTCGCTAGGGAACACACGCAATACCACTCCTAATGGCCACTGATTACGAGGTACATCTCGGTCGCGCAAGAGAATGATGTCACCGACTTTCAAGTTCTCATTCACTGACTCCCACTTCTGTCTCGACTGCACAGTTGACAAGTAATCAGATTTCTAACGTTTCCAAAAGGTGTTCGCAAGGATCTGGACGTATTTCTATTGTGAGCGATACATCTCCTTAGTATCGAACTCAACAGGATGCTATGTCATGGTCCCAGTCTTCTGTGTTAACAGAACTGATGTTGTAAGAATAAACGTTGAGTTTGGGTCAGTGGAAACTGATATCATAGGCCTCGCATTGATTATTGCGCTCACTTCTGCCATTAAGGTAGACAAGACTTCATGAGTAAGGTTCTGATTGGCTGGGTTTCTGAGCATGTTATCAAGAATGCGTCTCGCAACTCCGATAAGCCGCTCCCATACCCCACCTATATGGGACGCATGAGGGAGATTGAATTTCCACACTGTTCTATGGTCCTCCAAGATCGAGATCGTTTCTGAGTCCTCTACATTGATGACCTTCATGTGTAGGGCGTCGGCAGTGCCAACAATTGTTGCCTCGATCCGACCTAAATTCTTTGTCTCCACAAAAATAGCATAAAATCTCCTCATAGCATTGATGAATGATTCTGTACTCATTTCCTCAATGAGTTCAAAGTGAACTGCTCGACAGTACAAGCAAATAACTACCACCGCCCAACATTTCGAGTTGGCACTTCCTCCACGTGTGCGTCTGGTTACCACATCCCATGGACCGAACACGTCAACACCAACAAATGTGAACGGTACACAAGGCGTCAAACGGTCTCTAGGTAAGTCACTCATCCTTTGTTCTGCGAACTTTCCTCGCAATCTCTGACAGATTACGCAATG
Source organism: Saccostrea glomerata (assembly GCA_003671525.1). Taxonomy (NCBI): domain Eukaryota; kingdom Metazoa; phylum Mollusca; class Bivalvia; order Ostreida; family Ostreidae; genus Saccostrea; species Saccostrea glomerata. Next base: position 93,768 of record PRKT01000760.1, read on the forward strand.
AAAGAGTATGGAGGATATAAAGGCGTTTCCCTCCAGTGATCCAGAATCCTGCCTTTCTCACGGCGCCTTTTGTGATACGTCTTCCCTGATGCTCAGTCTGTTCATGGAAATGTCTAACAATCAGTAATGCAACATAATGTTTTCCTGGAATCAAGACTGGATGTTTCTCACCATATGGTAGGTCTGATATCTGGAGTCTACCTCCCACTCTTATGATCCTTTTGTCATCTATAAAGGGCGCAAGCTTTAGAATGGAGCTTGTCCGCGGTAGGGCTTTGCCCTCCATTAGAGATTCAGTCTCTCTAGGGTAGGTGTCTAACTGCACAGCTCTAACAGTCTGGTTCCCAGCCTGCCTGATGAGTTCTGTGTCATTAGTTTCAGTCTCTTTGTTCTTATTTCTGAATTTTGTCACGAATCGCAGCAACACTCTTATTGCAGATAAGAGAGATTTCCAACTGGAGAATCGCTTGAAACAAGATGTTCTGAGATGACCTACAGTTTCCATGCCATTTGCCTTGGTCTTGCATGCAGTAACCTGGGACGAATCTCTCGATCACTCTCAGGGTTGACAAGATAAAATCCTTCACCCAAATCAGGCTTAGTTTCTGTGTATAAGAAGTCTGGACCTTTCAGCCATGAACTATCCTGAAGTTGAAATGCCAATATGATTCTTGATCCTGAGTCTGCAGGATTTATCTCGGTCCTTATGTAGTTCCACTGATCAGGTTGAGATGACCTGTGGATCCTCGCAACACGGTTGCTGACGTAAATGTAGAACCGTCTACTCGTATTCTTTAAATATCCTAACACCACTCGACTATCTGAATAGTACTGAATGTCACTCAATTCCAGTCCGAGATGTTGAGATACCATCTCACCGACTTCAACAGCCAACACTGCCGCACAGAGTTCAAGCCTCGGTATGGTGTGGCCATGTTTTGGTGCTATCTTGGAAGCCTATATATGTGAAGCCTATACAAATAGTTTTATTACTGTCAATAGCTTGCAGAAATGCGACAGCAGCAATCGCTTGCTCTGAGGCATCTGAAAACACATGCAGACGTTTCACATTACAGTTCTTGTAGGAATGATGAAGTAAACATCTGGGAACCTGAAGATGTTCCAGAGATTTTAAAGAGTCCTTCCAATTCCTCAAGTCCTTTATGTGACACTCTGGTACATTGTAATGGGTCGTCCCAATCTATAGTCTCAGCTATCAAGTCACGCATCAGGATCCTTCCCTAGAGTACAACTGGTGCGATCATTCCGAGGGGGTCAAATAGACTATTGACCACAGACAGCACGCCTTCCTGGTAAGTGGCTTCTCGCCGTTCTGCACTCGATATGTGAATGTGTCTGTGTTAAGGTCCCAGACCAGTCCAAGACTGTGGTGCAAAGGTAAGTCAGCCTTCGCAATATGTTAAGTTTTTAAGTCACTTGCTAAGTCCTCTGTGCAAAAGGCGTTTATGACAGTCTTACTGTTGTACGCTATCTTGTGTAGCTTAAGTTGTCTCTCTTGAAACAGAGTCTCTCGTGTCTTCTGTAATACACTTATAGTTTCCTCTTCTGTTGGGAAGGATGCCAAACCATCGTCCACATAGAATTGGTTGTTAACAAATTCCTCCACTACCGGATCCTCAGATTGTTCCACACAACGACGGAGACCATAGGTCGCAACCGTCGGAGAAGGGGAATTTCCAAAAACGTGGACTCAACCAGCTCTTTGTGGGGATCATGGTCCTGGTGCCAAAAGAAACGCAAGAAATTGCGATGACTCTCTGTCACGAAAACTCCATCAAACATCTGCTGATTATCCGCCATTACAGCAACTGGCTCCTTGCGGAAGTGATGTAAGACACCAACTAGACTGTTCATAAGCACAGGTCCTGACATAAAAACAACGTTCAGTGAGATTTCCTTGTATTTAGCTGAGGAATCGAAAACCACTCTAACTTGGTCCCTGTTCCGTGGTTTTTACACTCCGAATAACAGTAGATACCAGCACTCCTGTTCTGCATCAAGTGGTGGCGCCACTTCTGCATGTCCATTCTGCAGCAGCTTTGTCATGAAAGTGCGAAAATGGTCCCGTTTCACAGGGTCTCTTTGAAGACTCTTCTGTAGGATTTGTGCGCGTTTCAGCGCTTCCTCTCTATTATTGGGTAAAGCGGAACGTGACCCCTTAAAGGGTAATGGGGCTTCCCAATGACCGTCTGGTGTTTTCTTAAACTCCTTACCCATGATTTTCATGCACCGTCGGTCTTCGACAGAGTATCCCTCATTCTCGTCACCCTTTGTCTGAACAAACACATCCTGTCCAATCCTGCCATCTTTCCCAGTATTTATTGAAACAGCTAAGTGATTATCACATGGTTCAAAGGCAGATGGTCGTCCACTACTTAGGATTGTGGTTTTGTTGACGCTAGCTACATTTCATGGTGTACACGTGTCTCCTAGACAAACGTTACCGATTACTACCCAAACAAGTGGTAGCCGCTTGGCAAATGGAGCAGTCCTTGGCACCGTCTTCTGTTCCAATACATGGTGTACTTCTGGTAAGTCTCTTCCAATAAGAAGTAAAATGTTTGCCTTCTCATCAAGAGGAGGGATCTGAATACCTTTCAAGTGTTCAAAATGTGTGATCACATCTGGTGTTGGGATCTCTTGACGATCATTCCAAATGTTATTGCATTCGATAACTGGTGGAAGACCAATTCTAAATGTCCAATCTAGTGATTCTATAGTAAGTCCAGATATCTGTCTTCCAGTCACAGTTGAGCGCCCAGCACAAGTTCACAGGGTATACTGCACTGACTGTGTCTTTGGGCTACACAGAGCATTAGAGAGTTTTGAACGAGCAAGAGTCCTATTGCTCTGGTCGTCAATAAGAGTGTAAGTATAAAAATAGTTCTGAGGTGTGTCAGCGGAGTAAACACGCACAAGTACCGCGTTCCCGCAGGATTTCCCAGAAAATCCTGGTCCGCATACTTCCGTACACAAAGAGGTTTGTGGCTCCCCACCATGGAGCTCGGCTGCTTCACTGACCTGTGGCTCAGGATTTCCTTGAGTCCTATGGGCAACACCGACATGCAGTGCAGTGGTATGTTTATCACTCGAGCACACTCTACACTTGACCGGCACATTACAGTCCTTTGCCCGGTGATTCGTAAACTCACAACACTTGAAACACAAATTGCGGTCTCGCAAGAACTTCTTCCTTTCTGTCGTAGAGAGCTTTAAAAATCCTTTACAGTCCTGTAAGCTATGATCTGCATTATGTATTGGGCACTTTGATCCCACAGAATTGATAGAGTCTCTCACTGCTGTTTTCCTGTTATTTACACTGAGTCCCCTGTTTGAACTCGCTGCAGGTTGCATGTGAATACAAATCCAGGGTCGTTCCAGATAATACTCTGTTCACGAATGAATTCACTGAACTCTCTGAAGGGAGGAAAAGCCACCTGTGTCTGTTTTTATGTTTCACGGCTCTGTCTCTCTATTTGGACTGCAGAGATGGCGGTAACTTTGCGACAATAGGCATTGCACCAGAGGAAGTGTTAAAGTACAATAACAAATCTCTTCGCTGACTCAATCTCTGAGAGAATATCCGAGAGTACGTAAAGTTTCTCCTTTTCTCTAACACCGATTTTAGCAAAGTTTTCAAGTTTCCGCTTAAGTGCAGCCTCTATCACTTGTGGGCTGCCATACCGGTCATTTAGTCTATTCCATATTCGAAGCAGTTCTCTCTGGTGATCTGTTAGATTCGATGATTTAACGCTTAAAGCCTGAGGGGTTGAATTAGGGCCCAAATATTTCACATGCAAGTCCAGTTCTTCTGAAGCGCTAATGTCGAGCTCCTTCTGATTTGAAACTGTGTTTCCAAGCTAGGTAGTTTTCAGGTCGGTCATCAAACTTAGAAAGTCTTGTAAGAACAAGATCCTTTTTAAGAAGGAATTTCGCAAAGTCCGAACACTGATCTACATGACGAGCCCCTGTAGTTGCTATATGATCTACTTCGGGAGGAAGCATATTACTATCAAATACTGAGGTAGGTTCTGGAGAATAATCCAATGAATGAACGGTGTCTTTCCATCCTTGTTCTGGTAGGCAAGAATTCCCATTGTGGGACGTGGAGACCAGTCCTTCGGATGAGACCGTATAAACCGAGTTTACGTGTCGCAGTAGGTGCTGGCACGAAAAAGATCCCTCCCTGCTCAATGGCCCTAAGTGCCGAGTATAGGACAAAATTTGCAGCTCCCAACCGGCAAGTGGTGGCGTCTCCATATGAGTGAAAAATTCTCGAGAGGGACGTTAAACAATATGCAATCAATCAATTAATCTGGTAGACAAGGTGCTCTCCGGGTGTCGATAAGTCTGTTATCATGTGTGTTAGCTCGTAAAGGTACGTAGGTTGACGACGCAACCTTTGGTCGATCTGAGAAGAGTTCTTTCGCCGATGGGTTTGTTACCAATGGCTGTGCAGGGTGATAAGTGAGTCCATCTCTAATACGTTTAGGCGCATGTGGCTCCATGTATCTAGAAACGAATGCTGGTGTCTCAGCTGATAAATAAACTGACTGAATGTTCTCCTCTTCAGCTTTCACAGATGTTGGCTTGTATTCACTTGGACACCACGAACTAACATCTGTTAAATCCTCTGAACTAGTGCTGTCCTTAGCATACATTTCTTCAACTGCACGTTTTTCTGCTAAAAGTTCAAGGTCCATATCTTGATTAACTGCTGTTTGCAGATGATTTCAGCTTGTGCTTTCTTTAATGCAGTTTCCTCATCTGCATACTTCAGATGGATTTTGGCGAGTTCCGCGCTTACGGAGACGTCTGACATGATGCGTGAGCTGCGTACAAAGTCTTTCACTGTAAAGCCCGAGTCGTTATGACAATGCTTTATTCAAGTGCGTCATGCACAGTAGAGGCATCTATACACGTATATAATAGTGAAAGCTACAAAAACAGAAAAGAATCATAAGCTAACAGCCCTAAATTGATGGACAATAATTATCTCAACATTATGAATGATGAAATATGGCGCAAAAAAGTGTGCATGTGCGAAGTACTAGTTTGACATTAAAGACAGACCTAGACGCTCATTTATCACTGACATTATCGAATACATGTAATAATTCAATGAATTATAATGATAAAAGAATAAACTTACACTTTTATGGGCTCCAAGTAATCGAAAACAATGTTAAAAAACTGCATTTACAACATGTGCCCTCTTGGGCGGAAGTGCATGAACTCAATTAATTCGTACCATGAACGATTAAGTCGTACCGAAAAATGTCTTATCAATATAACATTACAGATGCTCTGCATTTATTTTAATGTTTTGCTTTTGTGGGGGTTGGGTATGGGTTCATGTTGAACATTCCAGATTATTTCTCCGTTAAACAAAAAGGCCTGAGTATTAACGACTCAGTGTCCGAAGATTTTCATTTAATGTTGTTTGAGATTAAATATTCGAATCAACTTTACTGATTCTCTCATAGTTACAATAGCATTTTATCAATTCATATTAGGAAAAAAAATAAGAATGCAGCTGCTATGAAATATTGTCTATAGTCAAGTCATAAAGGATGAAGCGGCGAAACCCATACGGACTTCCGTATTTACTCAATAGCACGTCACCTTTGGCGCAACACTTTGGGGTTTGAAAACTGCAGGACGCAATAAAATGTGAAGATAATAAACAGTGGTCATTTTCAAAACTTATTTGTGGTCTTGTATCCATTGTCTAAATTTATTGCAATAAAAAACTACACTGTAGGCTATAAGCTTTATTTTATATAATTTCTTATTTTATTTCAGGCAAAAGCAGTAGTTCTGGACTTTAAATAGGAGCACACCTTGAGAATATAATCTTACTTAATATTCATTTGGAATGAAAGGTTCGACCTCCCTTCTTTTTTATGGGAGGGGGGGTATGCTTATGTTCGTTTTAATTCTACGGAAAGGAAAGCCTTTCAAGGAAAAACTCCGATCCC
>PRKT01000760.1:106723-138010 GCA_003671525.1 Saccostrea glomerata
CGGGGGGGGGGACATCATAACTCAACAACAGTAAACCTAGCTATATGTACCACTTTGCAAAAATCTGTCATTTCAGAATTCGGCCAATCAGGGAATATTATATTACGTATATGTAACAGACGTAGAATTGGACACGAACCACTGGCACTTGTTTCGGAAATTAAATTTTTCAACCAACAGTATATAATATATACTGCGGTTTAAAAGAATATTTCCAAAACAAGTGCCTGTGACATATTGAATTAATCTTTTAGTAATCTTTTAGTATAAATTAAACAGCACAATTTATTAAAACAACACATAAAATTATTTCCTATCACGCGCGATTTATTTATTTGATTAAAATTAATGAATAGATCGTCAAATCAATTTCACAATTTAACGAAATTCGGATTGAAATTGTTTTTTTTTTTTTATCATAACCAAGATGTCCGAAATTATTATAGGTTACGCTTCGATCAGTGCCATTTCACTCGATGAAAGTGGTCAGTCAAGTTTCTAGTTCCGGGCGTGTTTTTCCCAATAATTTAATTTAAACGACATTGTTTAAAGTTACTATTTGAAAAATAAAGTAAAGAATAATTTTCTAATATAATAGACAATCTAACTGGGTTCTGTATTTAGTATTGTGTGTGGGAGGAGGGTGGGGTACCTAAAGAAAGTTTTGAAAAACTGCATGTTGTTACATGTAAGCTCATATTAACTACTCGTACATGCATAAGTATGTCATTTACCTATTCAACGCCTACCCCCACCCAACCGACATCATCCCGAAATAATTACCACCAGAATTCCTGGAACTGACCCTACCTTATTACATGCTTGTGAGTTTTATCTTATTTAAACAGCATAATTTCTAAGTAAATGATAACAAAACCGTTCAATATTGGGATTGATAAAAGGGTGTATTGTTTTAATTAAAATGAAGATTTTATTACCAATGCGAGACAGAGTTCCTTCCGAATGTTCTTACAAACATTGTATGGAGTATTGCTTAATGTGCAATTTATCTACAGTGTATCAAATTATTGTCCTTAAAATCATAGTATTTTTGTAAATAATTGCATTGTCCTCATATCTATATATATAATCAAAGTACTGAAAGTACTGGGAAGCGCTAAGCATATTGATTTGAAATTAGTCAGAATTATTTTAATTTAAATTGTCCTGTTGTAATGAATTCTAAGCGAAATTTTGACAGTGCAATAGTGCTAGGTCGAGCACACTTGTCAAAAAGTATGTGAGTCCTGAACATGTGAACCCCGTTGGGATATGAAATTCAACACTGTCTCATGCCTTTTTTTTCAAGCATTATACATTATCTTCGTATGTCAAATGATCAATCAATTTCACTTACAATACTGTACAAGAAAATGCAAGAAAATATTTTTGCGTGTAAGATTATTTTCTTTCGAGATGGTAATCGAGTTTTTTGATCAAATTTTAACTTAAAATGTACATGTAGCTTTACTGTCCTCCCACTAATTTTTATTTTGTTAACACCAAATTTTTCTATTTTAATAAAAAATTGTGGAAAGACAACACTTTCGCTGGAAAATGTATACATTGTATTTGAAAAGAAAATGTTAACACTTGAAAATGTCTCTAAAATTCCTCACATTAACGTGCAACACTGAAAGATAAAATTTTCTGGTGATCATATTAAATAACAAATTCATTCTGCGTTTACAAGTTTTTCAAATTGAAGATTGGCATCATGTTTGTAACTATGTCATATGTAAATGAAATTAACATCCGTAGAATTACCGCCCTTTTTGTCAGAGATAATACATGTATGTAAATATACATATTAGTACAAAGATATTTTATTTATTTTTTGATGCTATCCTGTAATCTCTGATTTTCAAATCTATGATTTATAGTGTACATGTATTTGCAGTAACATTTGTGTTGATATACAATATGTGTCACTCATTAGTAAATGATACGTTTTTGCGATAAAATTTTTACACTTTTCTTCTTTGGGTTAAAAATGCGTCAAATCCGTCATACGTTAAACCCCCAAAAGTATTTTTGTCTATTGTTGAAATAATTTAAAACGCTTAAGTATTTTTTTGCGGACGCCTGGTGCTTTTCACCATTCTTTTCTTATGTATGTATGATCTTCACTACCATGCAAAACATGATGAGAGGAAAATACATATATCTACGGTATTGTTGTGCTAGTTAAAAAAAATACTAAAAATTATTGCTCATAATATTTCTGCTATTTCAATGATTAATAATTCAAGAATCCAAGAAAGAAAATACAGTATTAATCTCAAGTATTAATAAATCTCCATGAATGTATACAACATTATCTTATTCTGTTTTTATTTAGTCTTCATTAAGAATCGGCAACACAGCTGAGACACATCTTTACATAAACTATTTTATCCTAGTTCCCTACTTCAAGTATTACACCGTTTGCTTAACATTCTATCAGCCTTATTTCTGTCCATTGCTAAGAACGTTAATTAAAGTTTTAGCATTTTTCGCCATATCCTGCACAGTTTTAGAGCGCAATACATGTGTTCCGAGAAATAACTTTTACGATTCGTTGAAAACACATCCACCACATGCTCTACATGTCTGTACAGCCACAAACTGCCCTTCCTTTCGAATTATGTACAACACAAGTATAGACAATAAAAAAGACCGTCCTTGAATGCATTCCAGTCTGTTACTAATTGATACAACTTTACTGATAAACCTCAGCATGATGCAAAATGTTAATAGAAAGGCTTGTTTTAGTTACATTGCCAGAAATAATTGTCTAGAACAATAAAAAAATAATTATAGTTTATATGGATATATAGAACGTACCATATCATGGAAGTAGTACATTGTAAATCAATTTTATGTGATTTCTTCTATTGAATAACTCACTTCCAGTTTGAAATTAAAAAACTAATCAAAATCCCATCTGAGTTTTAAAGCATGTACCAGGTACGTATTGAATATTCAATCACTATATTGCATGTACATAATTAATAATATACTGGTTTTATAATTAAGTAATTGCGCCATAGAGGCAGCAATTATAAGCTACGTGGTACCAAATTAATGTGTGCAAACATGATTTAAATGAACTACAATGTATAGAGAAGAGCATGATAAGAACTGCTCTTATCTTCTAACCGTGGAACATCCTTAAACCTTACTAATTGCCTTCTATTATTAGAAATGCACATAACGTACCATTACAATAAAATAGCAGAAAGAGAGTCAGGGATTTCCAGTTGCACATTATTAGAATAACAAATGGAGTTATCTAACTTGTTATAGTGGCGCTGGATCCAGAACAGAAGTAGATTTACGCTGACAGAAAGCGCTTTGCGCTGCGCTTACGCTTAAAAAGAAAAACAAAATTTATTCTACATTTCTGGGTAGATTCTGCCTGTTTAATGTCATTCCCGTGGATATTTTTTTTTATTTTCACATTCGGAAAGATGTTTTAGATTTATACAATCAAGCAACAAAATTTTTGCTTTATCTAAAATGAAATTTAAAATTTAAAATGAAATGACTTTTGAACCCATCCTGTATACTTACAAAACAATTCTTGCCCGGAAGTTGCACCTTCTGAGGTGTAAATTTTCTCTCGTCCAACATGTGAGAAGTGTAAAACAAACAACTCATATACCATGCATTGATAGATAATACTTACAACAATTAACTATTGAAAAAAAAATAGAGAAAAAGGTTCTATACCTTTGATGGATACTACTTATAACAACTATCCTGATCGGAATCGGAAAATAATGGTAAAATCCCTTGACAATTCAGAGTCTATATTATCTTTTAACAAATAGTATGACAAATCAGTCAGTATTTGACATAACGATAATTTATATTTGTTCACAAGTCATTGTATCGACCAGAGGACTTACGAAATGATGAATCTAAAGGAAACTCCTGATATTATTGTATTACCAACTTGTTTGTCACTAATGAAGATGTTTTATGTAGACTTCCTACCTTCTTCACAGCGATCTCCTCTGTAACCAGGGGAACACTTTAGACAATTTCCCGATTCTATGTGACAGTACTCCTTACAGTTTTTCGGACAGGCCTTTGAGCAATCAGATCCGTAACGTCTTGGACTTGAACAGCCTTATAAATAATAAATTCAATAAAATGAATATATAAACTTCTACATAAAGGTATGATTAAAAAGAATTTAAAAAGAGATTAGTAAATAAAATATACTTTTGATTTATAATCATTTCCCCATTTTCTTTAGCCTATATGTTTCACCTACCGTATACCTCTACCTCACAAAGTTCAGTAAAGGCATTCGGAGAGTGTCCAGTTGTATAACTGTCTTTCACTGGTCTCTCGTTATAGTAGATGACGTACTGTCCATGAAATGGACAGGTTATGTTAGCGACGGCGGGAATTGTGGCTCTGGTGTAGTTTCTGTCATGAAAACACAAGTGACCATCTTCTCTGTTTGTTGTGTTTGAAATATACACGTAGAATCCCATAAATCTGCTCGTATATTGATTTGATGCTAGAAATATAAATTTTGGCTTTTTAATCTACATATGAACACATGGTTTTAATCAGAAAAAAATCAGCAGCAATCTAGGTATTGTTATTTTTTACAAAAAAAATTCATCTGCACCATTATGTATTTATACCGCAGTATGGCAATTTTAAAGGTATTGGGCATCGAAAAAATAAACTGAATAATTAAGACCGAGACCAACATGGTCAACTTTTTTTGAAATTTCAAAATTTTGTGACTTTTTACAAAAAACTTTCATCTACTTGACTAAAGAAGAAATCTTTAGGGCAGTATTCAAAAATAAATATAGAAACAATATGATAATTTGGCGCCTTTTCAACAAATTCATATAGGGTCCAATAGTAAAATTTGACTACTTTTGACATGTCCCCTAAAGAAATCAGGATGGTAAGCATTCGATTTTTTAATTTTGAAACAGTAAATAAAAAATAATTAACAAAAAGATAGTAATAAATAAAATTATAAATAAATAATAAACAATAATAAATAAAATTATAAATAAATAATAAACAATAAATAAATAAATAACAGGAAAAATTATCGAAATCCCTAGAGTATAAATAATAAGACTCGGACTCGTTAAGTCGACCGCCACTAACATTTGTCGATATGAATCGGTTGCACCTAGCTGTTCCGTCGCCAGGGGCTCGGAATTGAAGTTTCGTTTCTTTCGATAAGTAACTTTTTAAATATGATCTCTAACTTTATTTACCATTTACCACAAAGGAAATAGTTATGTTTCAAAGTGCTTGGTATACGCAAATCCTTTACAACCCCATAAATCCCAAATTTACTAAAGTAATAAGAACAACTAAGATTTTGTTTATGATGCTCGTGCATTATGTATGAAGGTATGAAACTGTAATTTTTTTTATATTCGAATACTTAGTTGCTATGTGTCTGAACTCAACTAGGCATACTAAATTGATACCTTCGTATTGCGTATACTGAGTGTACCAATAAGTGACAAGTGAAAGCTTAAGGATGTAGTGTAGATTGATAAATATCCTACATTACAATTTCAATTAGACTTTAAAAAGTTATAGTAAAGTGTGTTTCTTATTTGACCAACTTTAAAGAAAACGCAATGAAATGACTTCTTCTTCTTCTACCTATATTTACTTGCATGTAATTTATATACGTACCCCATGCAATATTGTCCGTTCTGTAATAGATCACAATGTAATCTATGCTAACAATGTCTGTGAGGTTAACCCACCAGGTAGCATTGTTCCTTTTATCAGCTGATACACTGCAATTGTGTCCATTATAGGATAAGTCTGTTTTCCAACCGTTAACAGCTTTTTCTGGACCGGATACAGTGACATCATGTGATGAACTCTGCCAAGTCGGTTTCTGAAGAGCCAGATTTTCTAATGAAAAAAAAATAGATACAAGCACCAATTATGCGTAAACAAATAAAGTGTTTCCATACATGTATTAAGTCTGGGTAATTTGCGTCTAATTCCGCATACAAATACGTTTAAACTTTACTTTAAATACATGCGCAGTACAATTAAGGTGAGTAATGGAAATATATTTTTTGTAATTGAAAATGTATTCATAATCAGTCTGGCGATTTTTTGTACATTATCTATAACGGATAATTGTAATTGTGGCTAATAATTCATATAGATGACGATTAGATTTAAAGAGCCTCACTCTAGTGACCAATCTCCACGTCCTACAGTGGGAAGGTTAAACTTCTGCACGTTGTGAATCTAAAGCCGACAATCTAACGACTGCGCCATGCGTCGACTCTGGCATGAGTAATGTTCTGGAGTTATTGCTTAAGTCAGCATTCAAACGTTTAATAAGGGAAAAAAATCTCGTTTGAAAGATGAAACCTCTTTCTTTTGGAATATTTTAAAGAATACGTTTGTGATAACTCATAAATATTTCCCAAAATAATTTACATATCCTTCAGGAAGCAGCTGAGCATCCTTTAAAGGGACTTACTTTGTGGTATTTAATTAGTATAAAAGCATTTTTAAAAAGAAATCTTGTTTTTACACTTAAGGAGCAATATGATATCTGTACAATCATTACACTACTGGTTATAAACAATGCATGTTAGATTGGAGAATATAGGACTGGATTATTCTGTAATTTTAAGTCACTTTAAAAACTAATGAAATACCACACATATTCTTGTAAGGTTTTTTTTTTCATTTAAAGAAAATCCGTTTCTTTCTTCTGATTAAAGACACTGAAATATACAAGTATGCATGATTAATTTGCTCTGTTTAAAACGGGAACATAATCGTAAGTAACTGCGACGGTATATTTATATACCAAGTTTTGCGTTCCTGCTATGTATGTCACATATGCATTACAGGTCAAGTTAAACGTGTTTATAACAAAATGCACTTCTCCTGAAATATCTTCATCACGCAACCAATATCTATTATAGAAACTACGCATTGTAAAAGAAAAAAAATCTAGTGAGACTTTATCTACTTTATCAACATATCGGTATCTAACAAAGTGAACACAATGTTGCTTTTTTATTTACGTAATTTGATGAAATAAAAAAAGAGGGGACAACTTCATGTTTTCATTGAGACGAAACAGATACTGTTCTTCATTGTTTTCATTGACTCCTACGTTGAATTCAAAGAAGGCATTGATGGGTCACGCAGGATTCAAATAAGTATTTTCATAAGATAAGATCAAAGCCTTGAACGAGAAATAATAAATATATAAAAGAAGTAATTTATCAATGCAAAATTTTGCATAGCTAAGAAAATCAGAAAAAAAGTTTTCTCACCATACGCAGAAGAAAACATAAAAATCCCTAGGATGAAAACGAGCACATACATGACTGTGCATGTAAACCTCACAAATTAAAACAGGGAAGTAAAAGTTTTATTAAAGCAAACAGTGACTACAGAAGATCAAATGTCGCATTCATTGTCATATTTGATACGCATGTAGTCCGGAAAAAAAGTATTCATAATTCGGCGATCACGAGAAGGAGCTATTTAATGAATAAAGCCACATGTGTACAGAAGAGTATCCACTCTAATTCACAATGAAATAAGGATAAAATTATATACAAGTACCTTTATTTTATAATGGGTTAATATGTAAAACATAAAAGTTATAAAATTGACCTATATTCATACAAATTTACGCAATTAGCAAAGGGCAATTATTTCTTTTTTTAGCTGTTGACGTAATGGGACCATCTTCATTACATAATTTACTACTTTGGGGGAGGGGAGTGATTAATACATTTGTTTTTTGGGTTTTTTTTTTTGTCTCCTTTTTCCGATTGAAAAATAAAATATCCATTTTCACTTAGCAAAATTGGATCATAGTTCAAAAAGTTATCGACACAGACATATTATTTTGTTTTATAAATATCTAAAGTGCCCGCCGTCGTTCATTTGAATGGTAAGTTCAAAAAGTTAATTAGATGCTTTCAAATGGAAAGCATCTCTAGGTAAAAAATCCAAATAATATCCACGTATGAAATTGTGCTCATGTGGCATCATTAATAAGTATCTTCAATGAAATATCTCGATATATACAGTATTCAATATCAAAAGTTTATTAAAGAAAACACTACGGACATCTTATGCGTCAGAGATTGCGTCACGTACCATGGAGGATTGAATATCTCCTGCTGATCGGTCAAACCCGTCCTCTGCTCCTTTATATGTACTTATGGAAAAAAAAACAACACGGAAAGTGGGTGGTCAACTCAGTGGGTAAATATATGATGGCCTTACGATCAGAAATTAAAAAAAATCAGTCAGCATTTGACCTAATGAAGGATATGCAGATAACCAACAGCATTCAATCTCAAAGTACATAAAACAATACAAAATAGGAGTAGAGCAAACACGGATGTCCGAAACATAAGAGGTGGGATCAGGTGCCATGGAGAAGTGAGCATACCCTGCTGACCGGTCACACCCGCCTTGTGCTCCTTATCATGATCAGGTAATAACAGAAAAATATGTTGTCAATTCATAATGTATAAATAATTGACTTTCAACCAGTATGAAAAACGTCAGTCAGCATTTGACTCTATGATTAATTGTATTAGCTGACAAGGTCATTGTATCGACCGTAGAACTTACGAAATGATGGCTTTAAATGAGACTGCTGATATTCTTGTTTCATCAACTTGCTTGTCAATAATTTACCTCGATTTAAAAATTGTTCATACGTAGAGCATGCTCTTGCGTACATGTATTGAATCAATTGAGATATATACACTCCGTATGCTGGTGATGAAGGTATATTGCTGCATAAGTAAGGGAAGTTCACAATAGAAAAGTTAATGTCATCACGTTTATCCTAAGCGATGAATTTTAACTTTTAGTAAAGTAGGTAAAAAGGAAACGGTCAGGGGTCTTGAGATCAGTAACAATTGCAATTTACAAACGCAATAATGCCAAGCAATAAGTTTGCAAAATATCAAGCCCATATCTCTAACAGTTTTTGAAATATAAAGTGTGACAGACAGTCAGTCAGATATACAGAACAGACAAACGCCGGCGACACAAAACATAAAAAAAGACTAATCGTGTATAGCTATTAAAATAACAAAATATGAACTAATTGAGGGAAACTTTTTTGGGTTTTTTATCTCATGTTGAATTGGATATATACAATCAAGAGTGATATATATTTAAAGAATACTGTTCGTAGTCGAATATACATATCTGCGTGGTTTGTAAATTAAAATGTCTATTTTTTAAAAGCAAAATAATTTTTTTTTTAAGTAGAAGTTTTTTTACCCTTCTTCGTACGAATGTCTCATAAGACATGAAACAAGCTCCTGCATGTCCTGGCCTGGAGACCATGGACCGAAAACAAATTTAAGTCAAAATTTTGATTTTAAATATTTATTCATTTATAGGACAGATGCTACCATAAAATGTGGGTTTGTACATAATTTCAATTTCAACACTTTAAATATTCTTGTTTGCTATTCAAATAAGTTAACAAGTTATAATTATGGAAATTTTGAGCTAAGCCCGTTGTCAATTTATTGTATTTGGGTCTGTACTCCGAATATTCCCAATGTTAGATTCCAGCTTCCTTTTAAAACTTCAACTAACAAATGTGTAGAATTAGGATGTTTTTTTTGTTTTGTTTTTTTTTTGCAATATTTACAATTTATATTTTGAAGAAGTTGTTGCTTTTAATAGGAGCAAAAATGTTTTTATTTTTTCTCGAGTCAGTGTAAAACAACTGTACGTTTTGATATTAAAGATTTTTGAAAGAAAAAAAAATAACAAGAATCAATTTTTTTAACTGTTCATCTGAATTGAGAATCCAGATAGATAAATATAACTTAAATTTAATAGTGTTCTTATAAACTCTGAAGTGAATTAAAATTCATAAATATTTTTTGCTCGTCCTGTTTGTTGATTTCGTTTACATGTAAAAAGAGGGAATCTCTGTGTAAGATATTGATTTATATGTTTAATGCACGTGTAACAGTCAACAGGTTTGTTTTAACGCTACGGTGTTGTAAAGGAAGATTACATGCTGTTTAGATAAGAATGATAAGGACTGTTTTAAATCAAGGGGTATATGGGTGCGTGCACTTAACGTATTTTCTAGTGTATCTCTCAACTATATTTCTTTACAAGAAACCTTACATATATTTCCCTGTATTATCGTAAGTAACTTTAAAAGTCAGTTTTATATTACTTTTATTAATCTAATACATCACTTCAATGCATTACTTCCTTACTAGTAAGTTTACAGCCCCAGTTAGCTACCCCCGTGTGATATAAATCTAAAAGAAAATCAACAAAAGATCAGGAAATAGAAAGTGTCCGTGCAGAAACTTTGTGGTTAATTAAATGCATTGGTACTACAGCGACTCATGCTGCATTCCACTACCCTGGCCTTATGTCAAAAAGTATTCATGAGTGCAGAGAACCTGTTTTGTTATGGAACAGTGATTGCTACCGTTTTATATGAACATGCATTAAATAACTCTGCATAAGAAGTTCAGAAATATTATTTGTAGATAAATTATCGAAGATATTGTGTACATTTTTTAATTACTTCAAGAATAGCAGGTTTTTTTTCATCTCTGTTTAACGATGTTAGGGTGAGGATATGGAATTACGTAACGTAGATTTGATAAACAACGTTCTCGAGATAAACTCCATTATTTTGGAAAACAATTTAGTCGTTTTGCACTTCGCACGATTTTTTTCATCTGTAGTTATTTTCTGATAATTCTTCTTTAAAATTTTAAGTAACAATGTTAATTATTCAAACGACCACGTAGTAAGAATGTCAAATATAAGTGCATCAGCTTAGCCACATGAATTCTATGAATAGAGTTAATGTATCATCAGCTTTAATATTTTTATTGTGTGTCGCAAGTGTCGCACTTGTGTAAATACGACAACAGTTGTTACGTTCTCTCTCACACTAATATTAACTTTCTTTTAAATCTGCATGGTGTGAGAAAACTATATCTCTGATATATGAAAATCAATCGTCATTATCATGAATCATTTGTGGGGGGAACTTGTGAAATTTGAAAATCGCAATGTTAGAGGGACAGGAAATGTTTATATTTGACGTTGTTTGGTCATATAGTTTACGCTATGGAGCTGTGCTAAAACCTCATTGAAGAAGAGGAGGAAGCTGACTTTTTTGTCATAAAGAACATCTTCCTGGCATACCTTTCATTTTATGATGTACTAATACATCATAATTTGAAACAGAAAGAGAGGAAAATACAACTGTTATAAAAAACATCTTAAAACTAGAGCTATTTTGAACACTAAGCTCATGAAATTATACCATCCCTCCCATGTCATTTTGATTGCTAGCTACTCTTGGAAAACCGTATAATGTGTTAGATAAAAACGTAGGGATATAGACATGTAATAAAGAATTTTTAAAAATATCATAAAAATTTAATCACTAGTTAAGAATTCTGAGTCCAGCAGTATAGAAACAAATTCAGTGTCAATATTGGACTGGAGTAGCGCTGAATTTTACAGTTTACAGCTTACTTTTACACTAGAACAATGTACGGAAGCTATTTTACGATATAAATATTGAGTTCAACATTTAATTCAGCCAAATAAAGGGTTATTTCAAAGCGTTAATCGGTTGTCCAAAACGACAAGAAAACGACAACCACCCTACTCTCAACTCTCGGTCTTCACATGTTAGTGCCTCTAACAACATTAGAGGCACTATCTATGACCACTGGAAAGGTTTTCTAATCTATTATCAACTCCATTCATGATGCAGACTAAAATGTCAAGTTAGCCGTCAACTGTGAAAGTCAGTGCTTCTTGTAAAAGTCCAATATTAGGAACACTAAAATGTTCCGATCAATAAGTAATATAGGACATGCACAATGGTATCTTGTTAGAACCTTTAAAAGTCTCAAAAAATTTACGAATTGGTATAAGAGGAGTTGCCGATAAGAGATGGGTGCACCAAAGCATAGCAGAAGTAGATTGACAAAATCCCGATCACTTTAACACTCCTACTTTACAAGCCAGTATAAAAAGCATACGATTTCTAAGAATAGAGGTTGATGGTGACATAAAATGTCAACATTTTTAAAACGTCAAAGAAATGCCATCCGAAACATTTATTTAGTAGTTTTTCGAGGCCTTTATTCTTTAATACAGTAAATAAGAAAAATCACATAGAACCACATTTGAACGTAAGAGTATCAAGGAAATAAAAAAATCATCTTTAGCAAATCCTCTTTGTCGTTATATTTCCCGGGTAAAAAAGTAAGACTAGTTACATGTAGTAAGTTTAAAGGAATACTTTTAAAACTCTATCTTAGTGACATATATATGTTGTGAAGGGTTCATTAAAAATAAAACATGTCAAAACTTTAATAATAACTATATTAATTAATGTTTTCAGAATCATTTCAGTCTAATTTGCAATTTGTGTTACATTTCTTTTCTTGCAATAAGTTATTCAATATTACAACTCAGTGATTTTTTTTATGTTTTTTGCCCATATTTTGGGAAATAAATTATTTTATATTAATTAGCAACATACGAAAAAGATCAACATTCAGTGAAAATCAGCATCAGCATTCAAAAATCAGCATTAAGCGCTCGAATCTGCATCAAGAAGCTGAAGATAAGACCAGCATAATACATGTAACCATTACCGTACGTAAAATCAGTATTATCCTATAGAAAATATAAATATAATGATAATGTTTTACTAACAATTTGAGGACAGAGAAAGAAAATTGGTTCAGTAATTAAAATTATCAATGCATAATTGAATGAATGTGGTGATGAAATAATTCTATCAAGCCAATTTATTGCTTAAAATTACAGTGTTAAAATTCAGTTATCTAAAGCTAACTCCATTGAAATAATGCAACCTCAGGTAGCACTTGCCTAATTTTATAATAAAAGAAGGATCAGATTAACGATTATTACACTGCAGTATTGAATATACGGGCAAAAGAAGGATTCAAATCAGCAAGAAAAGAAAAAAACATTAGCATTGGTGTTGATAAAAAGATAGTTCTATGAACTATGTACACTTCAAGAATAAAGAAATACCGTTATGAAGTGTGTCTTCAACATCCATTTTAAATATTTACAATACTTAGGATTTTCCAGTTGTAATTAAGAGTCTTTGTAGATTTAATTGATTGCCACAAGCCAGTCACATATGTATTATTATGGCAACTTTTTTATACCTCGTCCTCATTTTTTTTTTAAATCAAATAGATGGATAGGCCCCGTTTTTTCAATCTGTAATTTTTTTGTAAATCAAGTTTGTCCTTTTACTCTAAGCGAGATTTTCGTATAAATTTTACTATGTGCTGTTAATCAGCTGTGTTTTGTAAAATGTACAAAAAAATGTTAATTTTAGTAAATCGTGTGTAAAAAGAATATTAGATAACCATGTTATCTAGATATTAAAAGATAGCAACACTCTTAATTTTACAGATGAATGTGTTGATAAAAATGTAAAATATCTAAGTTGCAAAAAAGAAAAAAGCTTCTGCACAAAGACTTGCATATTTTGATGTGTATTTGAATGCTTAAATCATTCTGAATTACACACATTTTTCATAACACAAAATTTTATTAAAAACCATTAACATGTAAATGAAAGTAGAAATGAAAACCTCGTGCAGTATGTGGTTTTCTTCAGAAGGACACCAACTTTGAAAAAATACAATCATGATTTATTCTTCTCAAAAATAGACCGGTGTTTAAAAGATAATTTTTTAAAGATTATTTTTGGACTACAAATGCCATTCTGTAAAATTGTGATAAGACTTTAAAAAAAAAAAAACCAGTATGTTCATTTCCTTATATAATTATGGCTATGTGATAACTCTTTGAAAGAATATAAGTTGATAAATGGAATCGATTGTGAATTACTCAAAGTGACATTTTAATTGTTATTACGTTTTTAGTCTCTTTAAGGTGTTTTGTGACTGAGGCAATAGTTAAAGCTTCTGCTGTAACGTCGCGGAGTCGCGGGTCTGAACCTCACTATGGACGTTAGAGACTAGTTCGTATACACGGAGGTGCCTTGTCTCAGTAGTAGCTGGAATGAAAAAGAACCCTTTCTCCTCAATGTCCAGGCCAGAGTGTACGGCATATAAAAAATCTCGCGAGGAACGTTAAACAATAAAGAGACAACAAAAAACAACAACTAAGGAATGGAATACCTTCCTTATACAAAATGTAAAAAAAAGAAAGATGTGTTTGTGAAACACTGATGCCCTCTTAAGATCACATATGAAATGTATGAAAGTGCTGGCCCTTACCGTTAAAAAGTTTTGGCCGAGGTTAAAGTTTGTAAAAGAAGGTCAAACTTTAAGGTCAAGGTCAAAGGGTCAAAGTTGTTGTAACCCAATGAAAGATCTTGCCACAAGGATTACATATGTGACGTAAGAAAGCTCTAGCCCTTACTGTTCAAAAGTTAATGTCAAGGATAAAGTTTATAAAATATTAAGTTATCAATCAAAGAGTTCAAATAAAAGTGTGAAAGGTTCAAAATTATTGCACCGTAGCTCAGTTAGATTCACACTGCCCCCTCCCCTCTCTCACTTTTCTATGTGATTTTGAGTCTAACAATATAGTAGTTCTCAAAAATCTTGATATATATCAAATATTCAGTGTTAATGCTGATTTTGGAGACAGTAGATATCGTAAACGTGTTTAAGTACATACTCGATTAAAAAAGATTTTACTTTATTTTTGAGGAAGTTTTCCTCATTTTTTTCTGAATTTTTCTTCCATGATAAACCACGGAAGCTATCACTCTAAAAAAAGTTTTACTTGTTGTTTTTAAAATAAGATATTAGATTAAGAAAAACTAGTAATTATTAGTAATCCATTTAGTCAGAATAGCAAGTAAATGACTATCATGGTTAGTAATTGTAAACATAATTAGTAATAAGGATGAATTCATTTACTTATAAAATGATTTACTAAGTATCAATAGAATTACTTAAATTATAGGAATTGTATTACTTTAAGTTAGTAAATGAACTACTCATTTTTGTTAAATTATTATTACTTAATTTAGAGATAATATGCTTTCTATTTACTAAATTTTATGAATTATTACTAAGTAAATGTAATTCTGAAATTAATTAAAATCTAGAATATTATTACTCAAAAGAATACTAAGTAAATGAAATGCTTATCATATTTACTAAAATCGACATTATTTACTAGAAACACTGCAAGGTACCGACCCTCTGACATGTGAGATCTACTCACAGATTTCTTTATCAGAGTTCCCTAATTGGGCCCTCTGAATAGTTTAATAGAAGAAATCTACTTATGATGGAAACAATTATACTTTCTATTTCTTTTGCCAATTTCTCTGTAATTGTTTTATTATATATAACAATAAAACATTTGATTCCAACTTCGACAGCATTAAAACTTGAATAAGTTGTATCTTTTTAAGGACCATTTTAAAAATGGTTAAACATTTCAAGTACTTAATATCGCATTTTTATTAGTGTGACTTTTTTTTCACATGAAGGAATATTTAGAAGAAAGATAACTCCTCCTCACAGACAATTAGTGATTAGACTACCATATTTAAGTAATTACTGATCTGAATTCTCCTTGATTTAGTAAATGAATTTTTGTTTTAAGTAAATCAATTAAATACAATTCAAACAAGATGTGTTTGTGAAACACCTATGCCCCTGTATGGCAACATAGCAAAGGTTAAACTTTTCTTATATGCAAATTTAAATTATTGGGATTTCTTGATATCTCCAAGGTCAAAAGGTCAAGGTTATTGGTATCTAATGAAAGGTCTTACCACAAAAAATACATATGTGAAATATGGAAACACTTGCCTCAACCCTTCAGAAGTTATGGTCAAGGTTACCAATTTTGAAATGTAGGTCAAACTCCAAGGTCAAGGACAAAGGGACAGATTTGGTGGTACCGAAAGAAAGGTCTTGTCACAAGGATGAACTATGTAAAGTATGAATGCACTAATTCTAATCCTTTTAAAGTTACGATCAAGGTTTGCTTTTTAAAAGTGGGTCAAACTCCAAGGTCAAGGTCAAAGGGTCAAAGTTCTTGGTATCCTATAAATGGTCTTCTCAAAATGATTACATATATGTAAGTATGAAAGCACTATTCCTTACCGTTCAAAAGTTATGGCCAAGGTTAAAGTTTTTTTTCACAAGGATAGAAATCTCCAAGGTCAAGGTCAAAATTTCATAGTTGTTGGTATTCAATGAAAGTTCTTTCAACAAAAAATATATATGTGAAGAATAAATGTCCTGGTATTTACTGTTCAAAAGATTTGGATAAAGAATAAGTTAGGGTTTTTTGTGTATAAGTGGGTCAAGGTCAAATTTGGTGATATTCAAAGAAAGGTATTGTCACAAGGAGTACACGTGTGAAATATGAAAGTCATAGCTCCGCTAAATCAAAAGTTATGGGCAAGGTTAAAGTTTCTACGGATAAACAGACAAACAGAGAGACAGCTAGACAGACAGACGGACACGACAAAAACTATATACCCCCGAAACTTCGTTTACGGGGGCATTAAAATATTAATTAAATAGTAAATAGTGGTAAAATGTAAGTAAAGATCAAATAATGTTATTACTTATATACACAAACTTAAGTAAATATAAATTACTAAGTAAAACATTTTAGTGTGTAAGTAAAACAATTCTTTAAAATACAAAAATCAAGTAAAACATTTGAATCTAGTAATTGACATATATTTCAGTAATTGATTTTAAATTTTAAGTAAATGCTTAGTAATTATCTATTACTTATCTTTGTTATTCGTCACACCTGACTGCTTTACTGTCACGGGTGTCGGTGTGCAATGGTGACCCGTGTTCGTGCTGCTTATTTTGCATCACCTTTGTTTACATTTTATTGCAGCTACGTGTGTCTTTTGTTTGTTTGCATACTGCACTGACCTGTACTGCTATAATTGTACGTTTCTTTTGTATCTTACTTTCCTGCATTAAACGAAGTATTACGTTATAATTTTCGCTGTAGAGCTTACGTCCGTCTAATACGGTGTCTACTGATTACACTGAACAGTGTCAAAGTCCTACCCTGTATATGGGGGTCTGCAGGTATAGCGATTCTCCGAACAAAAATGGCTGACACATTCCTTTAATGAATCGTGTTCAGCTTTAAATTAATACAGAACTGTAAACAGAACTGAAGAAATGAGTGTACAAAAATTATTCCAGTTCCTTAGAAATCACTGCGATAGCTTTCGTCAATATATGGAGGCTATTCGAAATGAAAAGTATATTTTACTATAACTCAAAGTATATGACTCAAATAGTGTTCTGCGTAGTCTGAGATATCTAGGTTCAAAATCTTAAGGGCAGATATTAAAGGCAAACTTTTATCAAGAATCCTTAAAATAAGAACCATGTGTATATTTTAAGGAGTATATTGTATATGTTTAGGTGCACATATTTTTTATTTCTCATTTTAACATTCACAATAATAGGGTTGCATGTGACTTTTAATTAAATAGATGAATAAAATTGATGGATAGAATGCACTTTACTGGTACGGTCGCCATTTTGAACCTTGATCCGTGCATGAGATGGTGAGGCGTAAAAGTTAGTAACGCATCAAATATGATGGGTGATGCAATTTTGTTGAGTAAGAAACATTCGAAAGGAGAAAAAAATATATCTCAATGGGTTTTTGCTTTATCAAGCCGGAGTTTGGTGGCGTACAAAAAAAAAAAAATAAAAAATTAATCTGCGATAAGACTCAGGTCTATATAGATATCACATAAAAACTTTATATTGTTTTTTTTTTGCAGTTGTAAAAACGTTTTTTATGGGTTGTGAAGGAGGTTAATTTGTCGTCAATATTTAATCATAGCTTTTATCCTTGTGTCGTTTTTGCATTCTTGTTTTAGTAGAGATTTCTTAACAGCATTCCATGTAGTCTCAATGAATAAAGTTGGTAAAATCTCCAGTGTTCTGCAAATTGAAAATTTCCGGGTACTTTAGTTCGTTAATCCAGGAGTATGTTAGATTAATTTTATCCTCCGTTTCCAGAAATCCAAGATGTGTCTCTTACGTTTTATTTTTCCTATACTGCCGTTTGCTGCATTTCCAATCAAGGCCGTCCTCACTGCACTCATCTCACTGTTAACAAGTTTTGTCCTTACACTGATTTAACATTTCCATAAACCAAAGGTCATATTTTAACGCTAAAATTCCCAAGAAGTCCAGAAGTTTGCAGCCAGTCAATAAAATTCTGAATTCAACACTATACAAATCATCGTAATCAAGGAGCACGCTGAAATACTGTTTACAATCGTATAAAGTGGTTGTTAAACCTTCTATTTAACGTCACCTACCTTGACCAATCACAGCTTTGAAATAATTCACGTGCTTATCATCGTCATGACTTTGGAATGTGGCCGACAGAATGAAAGTGAAAGTCATTTAAGCTTACATTTCTACATGTAATTAAAAACATTGTTAATAAAACAAAGTTTATTAACATAAAACATGACGAGAAATAAAAAAAAAATGGGTTATTTTTGCATTTATTGGCTTTTTAGCAATATAAATAATTTGTCGCGTAGGTTTCTTATAGCGAGAGAGCATGTGCTGTTTCCATGTACTAGTAGTTTGTACGTAACAGTTAACTGCAGATGTCCTTCAAAAACATATTTCAGAATTCAATTATTTTAGCATATTTAATTTATACAATGTGCATTTTTCTCATTCATTAAAATTCTTTTTTCGATATTGATGTGCTAGGAATATCAAATATATTTATCAATTTAAATCATTCAAACAGTTTTGCACATTCTCTCAACAATCTTTGCCGAGAAATAGAGATATACAATTTATCATTGAGTCAAATGCTGACTGACTTTTTTCATCATGAATTTTAAGCCATTATTTACACAGTGATTTGACGACGGATTTTTTCGTTATTTTCCGCCTATCATGAAGAGCAGAACACCGTCGAGGTGACTGTTCGGCAGGGGGAACTCACTCCTCCTTGTCGCCTGGTCCCACCTGTTATGTTTTGGAGGTAAGTGTTCTGTATGCTTCTATTTTGTATTGTTTTACGGACTTTTGAGCTTGAACACTGCTCGTTATTATTTTCATATTCATTCAAAAAGCCAAATTTACAATTTTTTTACCTGTAAGTCGCATATTTGGACAAGTATTTAAAAGTGTGAGCCAAACTTTTTTTTTTTATTTCAAAAACGTTTTGATACTTGAGACTGACCTGCACTATATTCGTTAAACTTTGATTTAAGAAAATTTTATATTGCCTATTTAGATCTTTTATACCCTATATATGTTCCTTTTTTAAACAAATAGATCAATCACCATTGTCTTCGTATGTAAGGTTCTTTATATAGATTTAGTTAGAAGACATCTGATATCATTCTATAAATGATAATCTAACTTTTACTCATAATTCTATTTCTAAGGAAGAAATTCGGCAAAATTAAAGGTCAGTCTGAATTTTTTTTAATATCTCTAACAGTCAAACTAAATTCGATTTACCATACCTTTATTGGATTCCAAAATTTCACAAGGATTCTTACAAACAAAGATAGCGGGTTCCAGTAAATGTTAAAATAAGCCTCTTTATTTATTATTCACAATGATATTACCATTAGTGAAGGGGAGTATTCAAGAGTTATGTGCAATAATATATTAGAGAAATAGGTAAATCAGATGTGGATGTTAAAAGAATTCCAAGGAACTTTTTAGAAAATGGAAATCACAAGATTTTACTAGTATAAACGGCTAAAAATTACGACTTTTCAATCAAATTACTGAAAGAACTGAAAGCCGATCTTTAATTGCTGGAGAATATTGTCTGATCCAAAATTAGTAGATATTTATTTTTGTGTATGATTATGATAAACAATATCCTATATACCAGTAATCAAAATTAACAGTCCAGACCCTAAAATAAAATACGATTTTGAAATCATATTAAATATCTAATATATTTCCAAGAAATACCTGCATATTTTCTATTAAATAAGCATTTTTTTTCCACATAATTTAAAAATTCAGTCTTAGATTAGTTAAAATTATGCACATAATTTAGAGACATTCTTTAACTTTCAAACAAACAGTACTGTTATTGCCAACTACATGTACATGTAGAAACATTTATACATGTACATTGTCAAGCGACGTCACACATAACGCATATAAATTCTTAAAATTCCTATTCACAATTTGTTAAAAATCAAAACAGATTATCAACCACTAACAATATATCAACGATGATTGATTGTATATTGTTTAACGTCCCTCTTGAGAATTTTTCACTCATATGGAGACGTCACCGATGCCGGTGAAGGGCTTCAAATTTAGACCTATACTCGGCACTCAGGGCCATTGAGCAGTGAGGGTTCTTTATCGTGCCAACGCCTACCGTGACACGGGACCTACGTTTTTAAGGTCATATCCGAAAGACCCGTGACTTTCACTTCTAGTGCCGAGCGCTTGGCGAAGGAACAGTCACTACCTTTGTTTACGTCTTAGGTATGACGCGGCGACGCGATCGAGAATCGAACCCGGGCCTCCCGATCACGAAATATATCAACGATATGAAACATAAAACTCTTCAACCATTTCAACCTTTCGTACAGCCCGCGCTATTGAAAATAGTTCGCTTAGAATATGCATTCAGCAGCGTATGCACATAAATTTTTATATCACATATATTTCAATTAAGCAAATATCTAATTTCTTTTTCAGTTTATTTCTCAAGCAAAAATATAAATCATTAACTTTTCCAAGGATTGGTATTTTAAAAATATTTGTTTGAATATCGTCTTGCAATGGGACATTGTTTTTTGTTTATCGGAAGCGTCTGCTTTGACGCTGTTTGGTTTTTTGATTACTGTGCTATTTATAGTAAGACATTCGATCATGATGCCTATAGCCGTCTAAAAATGGAACTTGTAAATATATTCAACTATGTTAAGGACCGATATGGAAAATGCTATAAAAGCACCGTTGAAATATTATTTACGTATTTATAAAAAATTGCCAAAAAATAACTTAATACCTGTGGAAAATTAATAAAGCTATCAAGAATGAATAGGGGTGGGCCATACACATTAAAATGTTATACCACATGTATCAATTGTTTTTTGACCTAAATATAGTATAAAAGTAGAATTGTTAAGCTGAATGTAGGATATGAGGATAGTGCAAGGGCCTAAACTTATTTTTGAAGAAACAAATGATACATTTTAAAGATGTTTACTTCCTCTATCCAACACGTGCTGGGAGCTAGTTTGGTCAAAATTTGGCCAAAACTGTGTACTGGAATTTTCCACTTCGCTAAAAAAAATTATAAAGAAAAATATGTTAATTGTATGCAGAATTGAATCAGCTCCCAGCAATTTTAAAAATATACACTACATAAGCGATTAATATTCCATATTTCAACCAGAACAAATTAGACTATGCATGGTTGACTTAAACTACGTATTCGCCTATTTTTTCTAGCTATATTCGAAAAATCCCTTGTCCCTGCGCAGCTCCAATGCTGCTAGATGAATTTATATTCTGTATATAGTGAATTGAATTTTTTTTTCTTTTAGTTTTTATGATTAGGTTAGAAAAAAAAACTAGCGATGATTTCATATTTATTTCAACATTTTTTTAAAATTATTAATTCAGTGAGGTTATTTCTCTGGATCACTTGAACTGCAAAATGTCAAGGCTGGTGACGTCATATTTGACGAGATACTGTCTTCTAGTACTCGAGTGTATTGTTATCAATTATTGTCATTTTACAGTCTGTTTCATGTTTGGTTATTTTATTTGAAAAAGACGTTAATGTATATCTTACAACATTGCTCTACGGTCAACGTGATGAAAATTGACATTTCAATAGGCAACACCCTTTAATAATGCAATGATATACCTTCCTTACCTGCATACGGGGTTCATACATGTATTTCGCAATTAATTCGATATACGTGTACAATTTCTAAAAAAAAAGGTAGATTATTGATAAATAACTTGATGATAAAGATAGCAACAGTCTTGTCTAGAGTCATAATTTTGTAAGTTCCATGGTCGATATGATGACATTGTCAGCAAATACAATTATTATTGATTCAAATGCAAACTGACGTATTTTATACAAACTGAACAACCATTCTTAACATCTGTCGGATTTTCTTGTTATTTCACGATCATATCAAGGAGCACACTGCGGTAAGACCGGTGAACAGGGAATGCTCATTCCTTCATGGCACCTGATTCGACAGCTGATAATGTGGAGGTCCGTGTTCCCTTGCTCCTGTTTTGTATTGTTTTTATGTTGTACTATTTAGTTTGGACACTGTTTGTTATCCCCATACATTTTATTGGTATGATATTATTTTTTTTTCTTAGTGAACTTTGCATCAAAGAGAAGAAAAATGTTTTGCTTTAAAAATATCAAAATTAAAATTAACTAAGTGATGGGTTCATTGTGCTTCATGCCAAGAGTTAAGTAACCATGTCGTAGTTCGAAGGCGGGCTCAGATCCCCCATTTCCTGATACTCAGTGCCAAATTTCTTTCCATCATCAACCACTGATATGCAAGTTGTTGCTTCATCTTTTTCTTGGATAGTGGAACTACTAAGATGAATCCTGGTTTTGTTTTTTATTCCAGTATTCCTAGAAATTTATTTAGCGGTGTAGAATAAATCATAGATCAAGTATTATCATTTTACATTATTATCTATGTTACATATTTGATGTTGTTAAAAATGAAACAATAGAAGTATAGATTACCGTTTAAATTTTATGTATAGTGTACACACGCCTAGGATAATGATTAAAAAACAGCATATACCAAGAACACAATAGAATTGTATCCTCAGGTCCTCAATTACATCCATGATTTGTTCTTCGTCTGCATCTAAAGGCATAAAAAAAATTCAAACAAATTTGTGACAAAAATGACAAAAAAAAATACAAATACTTTAAACCTTTACAACCTTTAAAACATCCGTCTCCTTTCCAGCCTGTTTTACACCCTCCATGGCAGGTACCGGAAACATGATGACAAACAAGTGATTTCTTACAAAAAAGGCTACACTCTTGTTCACAGTTAGCCCCAAAGAACCCAAAGGAACACACTACAATAAGTTCATAAAAACTTCATAAAATATCATACAAGTCAAGAAAAAAAACTTAGTGAGTTGAATATGTTAATCATGGATATAGATTTATCTTACTGTTACCCAGATCAAATTTTGATTGATGCAACAATTAGAAACAGGTCAAATATGTACAACTAAAATTATCCGAGCGTAAATTAGATACAGTGGTGTAGTAAGTATCATCCTGACGTTCAGTCACGTCCAATTCTAATGATCGTCATGATCAGATTAACGGAAAAATCAGTGGACAATTCAATTAAGCCCTATTTCAGTCAGAGTCCGACTTAAAGATAGATTGCATTTGCTGAATATGTCATTGAATCGAATATAAAACTTAAAAGGAAAGGGATCTAAAAGTGGAATGTTCATATTAATTTTCCATCAACTTGTTTTTTTAGTAGATTGACATCTTTTTTTATTACTGTTCTGCTCAATTCAACTGGGAAATATTAGTTCAGGATGCAGATGATAAGAATACAATGGTTTCAATAATATTTCTTGGGCATCAATTTTCGTGGATTTAGTTAAAATCATAGTTTCAAGGATAGGTAAATTCGTGGCTTATGGTTTTTATAAAAAAAAATTCAAATTTCTTTCATCGTATGCTTTAATGGGAACCAATAAAACGGAAATATTAAATAATGATAATATATAAAAGCTCTCAAATTTTATTATTCATATTTTACTCAGTTTTTCAAACGTCGGAACCTTCAAGCGTTTACAACGCAGTATGGTGCACATTTAATTTTTAATGGCGAGGCATTCTGATGTAAAACGTTGATACAGTCCCTGAAACGTTCTGCTTTCCCACCTGAACGGTGCACAAACGCTGAACGAACGGTGAACGAACGGAGAGCGAACGGTGAGTGAACTATGTGTGAACGCTGAACGCAACTTGGTGAACGATATGTGAACGGTGAACGGTGAGTGAACGCAGAACGCGAACGGAGCGCGAACGCGAGCGCAAAGTGAACTGTGAACGAACGGTGAATGCAAGATTTATTCGGAATGCCTCCGATCTTTTCCTTGCATTGAAATTATTCTATTATTCTATAATTCTAATTCCAGGTGCTTTAATATAAAAATTAAGAATAGATAAAAAAAAAATAAAGAAATATATAATAAAAACGTTTTTTTCTGTACATATATGTACCTATGTTTTATTTTATAACACGATTTTAATTGCCGTAAAACATGTGTATTTGTTACCGAACGCGTGTAGTTTGAATATAAAATTAATCTATTTATATAGTAAAGATGCTTCCTCTTTTAACTAATAAAATAATGTGGACTTCAGAAGATAAAACTACTACTTATAGAATGAATTAATTACATTGTACGCGGTACATACATGAACGAACTAATTATCGCTTGTATACAAACAATATAGTAAGTCGTACAGTATTATGTTCTCGTCAAATAGTGTGCCTTATTGTGATAAACCGTACAGTTTAGATGTTTAACGTTTTTTTTTCTCTGATATTCATTCTTGTTTACTGGTTATTGTGGTCAAGATACTTTGAAAATTTTTAAATACACCAAAAATAAATATTTTTTACAAATAAACATTTCTTAAAGCTTCATATAAATATTTCGTCGGCGAATGTACATGCACACGACATAATTTTCGGGAATTTGTTTATCAGTATTTAGCTCTGGAGCTTAATTCTTAAAATTTCTGCAAATGAAAAATTGATAAATAATTTGTAAAATCATTTTTAGAGATTTGCAAGCATTGAATCAATGGAAACATGGATATAACTTTTAATTTAAGTCATTTCATGCTGCGTTTTTTTTCCCAATCGTATTCCACTTTCTGCATATTATCAGAGACATATAAAACCATGGTTTTACATGTCTCTGATATTATGAAATCCAATTCAATTAAATTTTACGGTCCACCTACATGTACACCTTCTGATAGAACAAACAAATCCGTTTTCTTCAGTCTGAGAATTACCTAAATAATTATTTATAATCTAAAATATTAAGATAAGTCTTACATGTATTTAGTTCCAGAAAAAAGTCAATAAATAATATTGATAATTCTTTGAAATCTTAAATCAGTATTACATGTAAGCCGTATTTCGTTTTGAAAATACTACTGTTGGCACAAATTTATTCTAAAATAATATTGTTTAATGACTGTTTGATGTTGGTTTTAAGACTGATTTTCTTGAGTTACAATACACACTTGATATTAAGTAAAATGTACTGAAAAAACTAAGAATTTTATTTTGGGAGAAAAGGCACCGGGGGTTGGGGGTTGGGGGTTGGGGGGGGGGGGTGGAGCTTAATTATATTGAATGGCAAACATATATTTTGGTACGGTGAAGGAAGGAATATTCCATCTCTAATAAAAGATCATTTTAAAAAGTTGGTGTTTTCTAAAATTTAAAACCATATCATCAATTTAATTAGCTCTAAAAATATTTGATTAACTGAATATTTGCAGTACTGTTCATAATTCTAAGACCTACGTGTAGTTTGAAACACGTGTTAATTTTTTTGTGTATTCGTGTCTTGTAAGAGACTTGCATTAATTATTATACATCCATTGGTGATTTGTCGTCTTTAAAATTACAACAAATTCTTGCCGTGCGTAAAGCATTTGTAAGTTGCCTTTTTTTAAATTCAATATTTTAGCATCGTTCTACATACATGTACAGTAGGTACTTAATGTATTGTTTTCCAGGGAAATTTCATGAATAAAGTAACAGCTGAGTTATGACAATAAAAATATAAATACCATAGATAATTTTTGCAATGAAATAATTATTCTTCAAACGCGATATCTAAGTTATTTAATTAAAAAACGTGAAAATCCTTACCATCAAAAAGATAAGTCCTTTCACTTCGGAGTTCCGAATGACAATAAAGACTGAACGATAAGTGAACGGTGAACGCAAAGTAAACGGAACGAAGAGCGAGCGGTGAACGTATTGTGAACGGTGAACGCGAGCCAACGGTGAACGGTGAACGCAATACTGTGAACGGAGAGCGAACGGTGAATGCACGCTGAACGAACGGTGAGCGAACGGTGAACGAACGGTGAGCGAACGGAAAAATGGGAAAGTAGAACGTTTCAGGGACTGTGACAGATTGAATATTACAATACCTGATATGGAAACAGAATGAGATTATCAATGAATTTAAATAAAAAAACATTGCAATATCGGATATTGAAACAGAATAATGATAACAATAAATAAAAAAAAATTCATGAAATAAACGTTTCGGAAAAAATTGTTATGCAAGTACATGTATTTCAAAATATCAAGACACTTGAGATTTGACAGAATTACTAAGAAATATTTTGAAACTCTTTTTACCTTTGTTACATAGTAGACCCTTATAACCAGCAGAGCATCCATTTAAACAAGACCCGTTCTCAAGATGACATTGCGCTAACTCATGACAATGCCCACATTGCAAGTTGCAATCCTTTCCATAAAATCCACGTTTACATTCTGCATTGATTGAACGGGAATAAATACAATTATGTCCCTAAAACGTATTTTTCCCGTTTGAACATGTGGATCATATTGGATTAGACTTTTACCTCATAATATAATACATGTACTTTTAAAGATTATAATAATATAATATCAAAGAAGGACTTTAAATCCTTTGAAACACATTTTTATAAAGATATACACAGCTAATTGTGCCACGTAAGTGTTACATATGGTTGCACATAACACATGTATCACATATGTGAAATGTACGTATCACATACGTGTATAACAAACATACGTTTCACGTTTGTGGTACAACGTACGTATAACATATGTGTGACTACATACGTTTCACATAACGTACGTTAAACGTACGTTTGGAATACAGGTATGTGTTACATACGTGAAACGTACGTGTAACATATGTTATGTGCAACCATACGTTACACGTACGTTAATAAATGTACGGTTTACATGTGTATTGTCAACCACATGTTACACGTACGTTAATTAACACATGGTTTACATGTGTATAGTAAACCACATGTTACACGTACGTTAATTAACTCATGGTTTACATGTGTATAGTCAACCACATGTTACACGTACGTTAATGAACTCATGGTTTACATGTTTTTAATGGAGCACAAATGTCATGTATAGTTTATGTGTATTATAAACCACACATTAAATATACTAATGTACATAAATAAATTATGGTTAACTTGTATTGTAAAGCTCTCATTACATATATGTTGATGAATATAGTATGTGTATTATCAGGCACATGTTACATATACATTTAAAAAAGTGTTTTACATGTGTGTGAAAAGCTATGTTTGAGAATGAGAAGGCTGTATATTTTGTAAATTCATACTATTACATACATGTATGATAAATATAGGTTGACTATAAATCTAATCCTTTTTATTTTATTTCAAATTTAATTTATTAATCAAATTATCAATGCGTTAAACAATTATTGTTGCTAGGGACTACATAATTTCGCTTAAAATACAGGAACTTTTTGTATAAACAGGCGCGGATCCAGAAATTTTTTCTAGGGGGAGTCCACCCAGTCAAAAGTGCAAGTTACCTTAACTCGTGAAAAACCTATTTCGTGGTGGTGGTGGTGGTGGGGGGGTAGTCTATGATTTTTATTGCCTCTCAAATCTGTCACTTTTCATACCCTTTTCACACATATTAATGTTCACCAGGGGGGGTCAGTGTTTTCCAGGGGGGGTCCAGGGTGACTTTTTCTTTGCTTTAGTAATTACATTTTTCAACTGTGTTAATTCCAGGGGGGGTCCTGACCCCTCCAACCCCCCCTCTAGATCCGCGCATGATAAAAGTATGGGTGACTTCCACAACTAACTATTTTTCCTTAATAGTTTAAGTGATTTTGGAGAACTAATCAAGATATTATTTAACATAACAATCATTTTATCAATAGGCACTTAGCGCTTAACCTGTTATTCAGAAAGAAGAGCAATCATAGTGATATGACCATCTATAAAATCCTTCTTATAACATGTATAACGGGTCCTTAGATCAGAAGTTGCATGTATTTTAATAGTTATAATAGCGAGCGCAGCGAGGCGGCGCGAAGCGCCGCTCGCGTAGCGAGCTCAATAGACTAACGTGTACGAACGGAGGAAATTCGGGTTGAAATCTGCACATTGTTCCAAGAAATTTTTATCTCACCGCGTGAAAAAATTCCAAACTCCCAATAATCCTTTGCGGTGCATAGCAACATGGTGGCTGAAACATAGCAACAACTTACTTGAAAAAAAATTACAAACAACGATTTAATGCAATCTCCATGCCACAAAACTAGCGTTTGCCTTACAAGTCAACAGAACTTTTTATACTTTCGTCACTTAACGGATCGGGTATTTCCGATTTTGTCGGAAACTTCCGAGAAGTTCGGAATCCCGATCCCGATGCTTGGGAAGTCTTTTCTCTTTCTTTTTCTTGACTGATAGGCAGTTCATGTGTAGGTTTATGATAGTACATAAATGCGCTCGCCTCAACGGTCACACCGTAAAACATATTATTTTAAAATCTAAAATATCTTTTTTTGACATAAACATTATTATGATATTTGGTTAAACCCAATCACAATTGAAGCATATATGTGTGAGCGTTGTTGACTTGTCGTGTGTGTTTTGCGTATTTAATGTTTCAATTTATTTCACATTGTTTACCTTACGTCCACTTTCATGTCTGGCATGATGTTATCAGTTCGCATTGGTTTAAAATTTACTGTAAAAACAGTTAACAAAGTTTCCATAAAAAGTTATCCAATCTCGTCATGTGTATCGGATATCGGTAGAGGCACATAAAATTGAACTCGGTCATCGGTAGATATAATTAATTCGAATTCAAGAGCAAAAATATGTTTTACAAAAAGAAAGAAATTCACGATAATTTCACAACAAATCTCAAAAGGAAGTAAATGATTCACCTAGATAATTATCAAGTATACAGTGGGTACCATACGTATAAAACTTATGAAATACACCTTCCGGAATTTTCCAGCCTCCATTTATGTATTACATGTACGTTACCAGTGACGTCACTGGAAAGAGAAGTCTGACG
Organism: Saccostrea glomerata; assembly: GCA_003671525.1. Classification (NCBI taxonomy): domain Eukaryota; kingdom Metazoa; phylum Mollusca; class Bivalvia; order Ostreida; family Ostreidae; genus Saccostrea; species Saccostrea glomerata. Next base: position 135,963 of record PRKT01000760.1, read on the forward strand.
TCTGCAACTGCAAGTTCTAGGGCCTAGCTAACGGTGAGGAATGCATAAAATCAACAATTATTCAATTACTTCATGACTGTGTGTTGCATGTAAACTAAGGGGGTGTTTTTTTTTCTCAGTGTATTACATAATGGAGACTTGGGTTACCAAAAACCGAAAATATTGACCATGTTGAGGCAGTGAGCTGTCTTGGTCAGCACCCAGGTGTATCCATCAACACGGGCACGTTATATAAAAATGCAGGTGAAGTTTAAAAATACTGTAATAACAATTAAGTATTTATTTAAATTTTTTTTAACCTAACAAATAAGATGCAAAAGAAAAAAGAAACAACAACAATTTGATGTAAAGTTCCACTCACTGATTGAATTTATTTCTTTTTACAGTATTTAAAACATCACATTAGATGGTAAAAGAAATGATTATCTTTGAGTGCAATGATGGTGTAACAGTTTTGTTTTTACATATCTGCCCTTTTTAATCCTTATGAATATAAATTGTGTTTGAGATTGTGAATTTTTATGTGATTTTAGATATGCATTCCAGGATGGTGACTGAAGCTTATCTTCGAAACACCTGAATGCCTAGAATGGACTTCAAAACATATTCTGAAAATTTAACCAGTATCATCTTGAATATGGTAATACTTTTGAAAAGGAGTAGGATTTTCTGATCATATTAATTGCTTTTAGACTTGCAAATACTACATGTAACTTGAAGCTTTTCATGTAAAATTTGAAATGCAATCAAGTTTGACGAATTTCACACTACTAAGATTTATCTTCTCTTGTTGGCGTAACTCTCATTTTTCCCACTTTGTACTTTGTAAGTTACCTGTTATTATTTTCAATCTTCAAACGTTATTGGACAATTTAGATCTGTACCTGTATTGCAAAAGTTTGGGGCAATATGAAAATCTTTATGAACATATTCATTACAGATTTTATTTTTAAGATACTGACCAATAAATTTGGTAAGGTTGAGGTTACAGAGGGAAAACAGGGCCTTATGCCGGATTGACCCCGCAAAGGGGAATAACTTTTGTAAAATTTAATGTGAAAGTCGTATATACATATTTTTTTAACATATATTTTTTTTTAACCTTAAGGACAAAAAGTATACACTTGGAACACACACAAAAACAGATGGGTCCATGCCAAGCTGAAGATTAATGCAGAAGGTAAGTTCAATTTTTCATTTCGTATTACTCTTCTGGATTTATCCAGATCGGACCTTACATATAAGTTAGGTCAGCTTCAGTATTTAATAGAAGGATATGGAGATAACGAACAGTAACTGTATTCAATCTCAAAGTCCATAAAACAATACAAAATAAGAGCACAGCAAACATGGACCCCCGAAACATCAGAGGTGGGATCAGGTGCCATTATAAAACATCTATTTACTTACTATTCGGAAAATAGCTTATTTATCATCTCCCTCGACAGCAAACTATTTCCCTCGGCTGCATCTTGAGGAATAGTTGCTGTCTTGGGGGACAATAAACTAGCTATTGTCCTCATAGCCAGTAAATAGGTGTACATGTATACTGTTTTGAGCTCTTCTGAGCCAAAGGCTCAAAGAGCTTATGCTATGGCCATTTGTGCGGTGTGCATAAACTTTTTAGAATGTGGGCCATAACTCAAGATCCCCTTGGATAATCATTGTCAAATTTATCATTAGGCATCTTTGGTTTGGACCCTTATATAAGGGGAGATAATCAGGGGAAAAAAACCCAAAAGAAGTTTATATGGGCCTAGAATTGTTAAACTTTGTCAGTTGAAGCATCTTGGGTTTTTGGAGAATGTTGACCAAAAAGTAGGTCACTATGACCTACATGTACTTATAGTATTTTATAGCTCTATTGAAATATCTTCAGTCCTAACTGGCTAAGAATCATCAAACTTTCTTGATTGATTTATTTTGGGTCTTATAAACATAGAGGCTTCAAATACTAGTGATAGATTGTACAATTTATTAGAAGAGCGATTCAAGGCCCTTGGGTTTCTTGTTGTCCATCGTCATACACTTTGCTCTGTCTGGTAAAA
>PRKT01000760.1:138031-169837 GCA_003671525.1 Saccostrea glomerata
GAAAAACACCCATTATCGGTAGTAAATATGCCCTAGATTAATCCCTGAACCCATCAAAATTATTCAAAATTGTATTTTTTTGATTGGACATCAAGCAAACTATTAGCAAGATTTTAATAAGCATTGAGTCCTACTAAAATTATGAAATTCATATAGCCCCAGGGTAGGTGGATCAGATGTAAAGGCACAGCTTTATTAATTAATCATAAACTGAAAATGCATTGATTCATTGAAAATCTATAGAATGCTCCTAAGTTGAAAGCAAAAAGACTAAGTTCATGACAATGAGGAATAAGTTTTATACCCCTGTAATCAAAGATTCTGGGGTACATCTATATAGCTTTTGCCCTGTCTGTCTGTCTGCAAAATCTTTTCACATTGGCCATATCATTTTAGTGGGTGAAAGTATGGCCTTCATATTTCACAGACCTGGGTATTCATTGTGACAATACTTTTGTATTGGTAAACCAAATTAACCTTTTGAATTGAACTTGGAGTATGACTCACTTTTAAGAAAGTTTCATAACTTGAATCTTGGCCATAACTTTTGAACAGTTGGTGCCAGGGCTTTCATACTTCACTTGTATATTTACAGTGACAAGACCTTTCAATGGGTATACATTAAAATATTTGACCTTGAACTTCTAGTTTAACCCACTGTTAAAAAACTTTATCTTTGATCATAACTTTTGAGCTGATAGTAGTAGGGCTTTCAAATTTCATAGATTTATTCTTGGTGACAATTAAGTCCTTCCTTGGATGTCAACAATATTGACCTTTGACCTTGACTTCAGAGTTTGACTTGCACTTGGGAAACTTTAACCATAAGCTGGCATATGGGGTATCAGTATGTACAAATACATCTTTTTTTCTGAGTTCACCCACAAATCAATGCTATGTAATGAGTTTTAGATAAGAGAATTACAAGGTAGATATTTGAGGATATGATGAAAAAAATAGTTTAAAAGATCATGGTTATGAATACTAAAAATTAATTATTGTCATTTAGTATTTATATTTAAGTTCTACAGACAATCAACCAGGATTAATATGTGGATAATAATGATGTTCAGGGGGGGAAAAATGGGTTTTCCCTTATTCCATGCATTTAATATTTTCTTTTTCTTTACAGATAAAAGAGAACTGGAGAAGAAGGAACTGATGTTAGCATACTTTACATTAAATTTGGCTTAAATCTAAATATGTATTTTGTTGTGATTGCTTCAAGAGCAATAAGGATCAGGAAATTTAAAGTGAAGGATAACCAGAAAGTGGATCATTCAACAGATGAAAAGAGAATAAGCCTTTGAGGGAAATTATATCAAATGCATGAATTGAATATTTAAATTGCACGTAATTTTTGTTTCACCAACGTTTACAATATGTGAAAAAAATGTTCAAAACATGTGTTTAACCATGGTTTGACACATTTCTGTATGGTATTTATACATTTACAATATGAGCAGTGCAAATAATAAACCCATTAAACATGTTATGAGAAACATATGTTACACACATGTTGCACGTATGTTATTCATATGTGTGAAACGTATGAGTAACGTACGTGTACAATATATGTGTAACGTATGGAAGGCAATACGTATGTTTAACATACGTGACACGCATGATATTCACACGTCTGAAAACGTACGTATAACGTACGTGGTGCTTTTTTCATGGAAAACGTACGTGAAGTCACGTACGTGTCACATACGTTTAACATACGTGAAACATACGTGGCACAATTAGCTGTGTATGTATTTTGCCTAAATGTATATTTTCCTTTAAGAAAAAAGGATTAAATATTTAGCAATTGGCAGCCGACTGGGGTTTTATAATATAAAAACTACGGTAGAAATTTCTTTAATTTATACGAGGGTTGTCCAAAAAAGTCGTAGACAGGTAAAGCAATTAAGTTTCTCTTTGCTCAATTAAATTTATTTTCTTGTTATTGTAAAAAGCAACATTTTATGATCATGCTTTTCAAATATATGCATAAAAAAGATACTTTATGTTATGTATTGTTACAGTATCGCTTTTCGGCGCAAGGGTGATAACGTCTAAGTGTATTAAACAAGGTCACGTTGAATCCTTGCTAAAGATAAAGTTGGATAAGTGGTACGTGCCACTTAAATTTAGGAATTTCAATGATGCACATATTGAGTCTTCATCAACAATAGAGGAACCAATCTGGCACATACAAGCGATCCTCTGATGATACATTTGTACGTTATGGACAATATTCTTAATATTAATTAACAAAGAGACACACTTATATCGACGGTCGACAGTGACAGTGTCTTTTGCTATTAGAATAGCAGTTTGTCCGTATGGTTTGAAATACGCGGAGACTTCTTCAAAAAAAGACGTCGCTGAGAAAATTCCCATTTCATATGATACTAAAGATAAGTCTCTTAAGGTGTCATTAGAACTTCTAAATCAAACTGGACTGCTCTCCGGTGCACCGTTACATAATCAAACGTTGCCATTTCTTGTGTGTTCTCTTTACCACTTTCCCATTTCAAATGTTCGGAAAACTTCCAAAATTGACCCAATGCAACGCCTTGAATTTATTTAAAAAAAGACAAAATTGATTAAGGAATCAAATATGGATATTTTTTATCCTAATCTTATGTGTTTGAAACTTTGATTTCGGATTACATGTAATACTTGTGTATTTTCTAAAATAACCTTGGTTTCTTGACTGTGCGCGGTAGGACCGTACCCTGTATACATTCAAGCATACTAATTTATTTTTGTATATATATTATTATAAAAAATTATGATGAACTTAAGTATAATATATACAGAATTGCTGAAAATGTAAGCTTATTATAAGTGTGCATTTTACTTTTCGAGAAAAACGCTTTATCCACGATTTCACCTGACAACCCTCGTATTTAAAAGAAACATTTAATTTTACCGTCTGGTTTCTATAGGTAATTTGATCTCAAAATGTTTAGATATGTAAATGTTCATGTATTTATTGAGTACTACAAAATATGACAGAAACAACGGATTTATAAAAATATAATCAAAATTGTATGATCATCAATTTCTTATATTTTAAATTTCAAAAGATTGTAATAATATAAAGTTACTTTTTACTTAATTATATAACATATTTAAGACCTTTTCCCAAAAGCTTAAGATTATCATAACGTCAAATACACAATTAACGACGACAAGGAACTTTTAATATGAAAGTTAAAAAAACGCCTTTAAAATCAGTTATAAAGATCTGTAATTAGATTTTTCTACAATGGATTTCGTAATTTTGTTCACTTTTATTATATATGCGATGAAATTTCTTTAAAACAGTAAATATGTTTCATTTGACTTTCATACACCAAGTGAATCACAAAAAACCCACATCTGCCCCTTAAATTATATACCTTCATCACAGAATTCCCCCTTCCAACCAGGATTACATCCATTATCACAAATTCCATTTATTCTGTTACATCCAATGCAGTGCTCGTTACAATTCAGTGCACAGTTTTCTCCATATAATCCAACAGTACAAGCTAATGAATACACATATCGACATTAGTTCTATAAAAATAAATTGCTTTTCAGATGTTCTAGAATGTTTATATGTTCAGAATTTAAGATATCTAAGACTTGTTTTAAATTGTTTGCAGATCTTGACGTACGTTTTGATTTTTTACGTCCATCTCAAGAATTGTTTTACTCATTCAGAAACGCCAACACTAGCTGGTAGAGGATGGTATATATAAACCTATACTTAGCACTCACTGCTCTTTAGCAATGAGGATTCTTTTCGTGTCAACACCTACTGCGACACATAACTTCAAATAATAAAGTCTGGAGAAAACGCCCCAAAACTGTCCCAAGTTGGCATCTTTCTTAAACCGAAAAGGTAACTTGCGTTGCAAAGAAGAAAGGTAATACATGAAGTATTGTGCTCAATAAAGATAATAATTTTGTATAACATATCTTTTTTTTTTAAATTACTCTAATTTCCTTTCAATTTTTTTAATCTAAAATGTCAACGCCTTCTTAATACATACTTTTTAGACTTTTTAGTGTGGTTGGTAGGGAAAGGGGAGCGGGTAAATTGTTTACTGTTATATTTTTCCTGAAGATTATTCGCAACAAATAAAGTAATTATAGAGAAATTCGTAGCATACCAGGAGCAAGGGTTGCTCTGATTCCAAATTCTATGTTCGGTTCTGTTCTGTAGGCAGTAAAATTAGAAGTTGAAGATACTGTGTGTGCCGCTGTAGTAGAAAACTGTATCTGGTCATTGGTGTAACCTACACCATTATTAGTTCTGATGTATTCGACTATGGTATTCCCTGAAGATTTGCTTTAAATAATATTCAAAATTTAAAATATAATTATAATGATATGGTTGTATTACGGCAAGCTTACGAAATATCTATAACATATAATGCTATAATAAATAAAGATTATCACAGTTACGTGTCATATCTATATGATTTCAAGATTTGTATACACCCTTTTTTAAAGAATTGTTCTCCTGACTGGTTTTCTCAATCTCTCTCTCTCTTTCTCTCTCTCTCTCTCTGTATTTTTTTTTGTTTGTCCACATGAACTTTGACCTTGATCATTAATTATGACTGGCTTAAGGTTTAAACTTGATATTTACATTTGATTTCTCAGTGCAAGGCATTTCGTTAGGTACCAACATATTTTTGAATTCTCTGAACTTTGAATTGTACCCACATTTACAAACTTTACCAAACTTGTAGTATATCTCGATTATAAATTTTGAACTGATGGAGATAGGACTGTACTTAATACGTAACTCATGTAACAACGTGTTTCCTTAGGTATTAACCCTTGACTTTTGGCATATGTTTTTGTTAATAATGACCCATCAAATTTAAAACGATTGGCGCAATGATTTTCATTTGTCAAATGTGTATTGAATGTGACAAGGCATCCCCCTGTGTACAGGTGGTTATATATGGTCATGATATAAACTTTTAAACAATTAGTTCTAATGCTTAAACAGTGGCTTCGCAGCATTGTTAAGGCTTGAAAAAGGAGGCGGGGCCTAATTTATACGGGAAAAATTTACTGTGACGTCACAAAAAAATATGACTTTTATGTATTTCTCATAATACCTGAAAATGACATAATTTGCAGCTTTTAACTGTTAGCATAATAAACATCAATAAAACTTATCAATGCATTTAGTTGGTTTTAAACAAATCACTGATCCCGATGAACTTGCAAATATGACGTCATTTTTGTAAAATGACGTATTTCATGTGCTCTGAAAGGCAGATTGAGGAATTTTTTTAACAATGAAAAATGCGTTTTATTATTAAATGGAATATTATTTACAGGTTTTAAATAGTCTATTAATACCAATCGATCATTCATTAACTATCAAGAGAATGTATTTTATAAAATTTGTCGTGTTTTTTTTCACAGGTTACTTATATTTTACATTTAGATGCCTCATAAAATCGTACTTTCGGAAGAGCATACACTGCATAGATCTTAACCATTTTTTTGAATATAGATAAAGGATATTTTCCTTAACTTGATTAATGCTGCTGCTTTCTTTAAATCGAGGGCGTAATTTTATAAGTACACAAAATATCTGGTAAAAGTCAAACATATTTCGAGATTGGCCTATTTCCTTGAAAATTTAAGTATTAAAACGCTAATTCTATTCAAAGCAGCAGGACTTTTCAGAAACTACAAAGTATGCACAAACAATTATAGCTTGAATTTATAATTTCAACTAGGTTCTGCTCCTGCGATATCGAAATTTGTGACCCACATTATGTACACAAACTATGCATTGATCACGTGACTGTCCATTCATGGGACTAAACTTCATACAGTACAGTGTGGGTTATACTATGCTATATCCATAAGTATTTAAGGGGAAGAAGGACTTTTAGATGAAAAAATACCTGTCGTTCATTTTTTTCATATTTTGTAGATATCTTATATAGTATGTCCTACATACATTGAAGCATATATATATCAATAGGTTTCTAGACTTATTTTTGAGATATTGAGTGACAAATACTACACCCCCAGTGTCTAAGTGGAGTTTTAATTCTCAGTGTTTCTGGGCCTATTAATCGGTCCATAATGGATTTTTTTTCAGCATAGATAAAAAATATGTTAGCTAACATGTGTCTTTTAGAATATTTCAGAGTATACATAGGGTTAAAAATTAGAAAAAGCAATATTCTTTTGTCAAACCGCATCTGGAGACGGAAAATTACGTACTTTTTAAGACAACTTAAACAACAACAAAAATAATTTGCAAAAAATTCTATCATTGAAAATTTACGTTGAAATGCAAGATCATCATGGTATTGATTAGCTGTAAAAATATTGATTGGTGAAGCTGAGCTCAATATTGCACAGGACATAGTTAAACAAGACATGAGCTTGAGAAAAACGTGTCATGTTTTGTTTCTGGAGTACGGGAAAAAAACCCAACTATGACGTCACACTTTTGCGAAGTAATCAAAATAAGACATACCTACAAAATATTTCCGTCAACAACTATGTAAAAATATTTTTTGTGCTCTCTAATTCACAAAATACCCAATCATGTACTGATCATGACCCGTTTTTATAACAATAATACTTTCCGCGTTTTACCGTGTATAATCTTACTGAGCTAAGAGCTCCATTGTGACCTGAACTTCGACGTCAACGTTGGACGCGCAGTATAGGGAAACTGAGGAGTGGATCAATCTATTCCGTAGTTTGATAAAATTTGCAGGAAAGTTTGTATGCTTTTAGATATTTTTATACAAGATGGTGACTCAAACAAACAGTCAAATAATTATACAAGTACTGTTGTTTCAATCTTGTTTTGTACATATTTTATCAGAGATTATGACGTGATTAAACTGAGTCATGTGACCAAACAGCCTTCGTCCCCTTAAGTTCTGTGATAATAAAACAACTTAATTAAAATAAATTCAGTTTTAAGACACACACCCATTTTTGCACGTCTACTTTCCGTTCATTTCCCTTTGTAGGCCTTAACAGTGTTGCGTTAATATTGCTGGTTCTATTCCCAAAATTTTAAACCATTTTGCTTTAAAATTAAGAGCATGATATTTGACAATAATTGATTTGAATACCGGTTTGTATACTGAATTTTAGATTTGAAGATTGACGAAAATGTGTTTGTGACCATGTCTTTTTTTTATTTTTCATTTTATTTAAGTAAAAGAAGGCTTCATTGTTTTTTTTTTGTTTTTTTTATCTTCTTGGTCTAGCATTTTATACAATCATAAGATGTCTGAGATGCACAATGAAATTTTGCTAAGAAACTAAAGACGAAGGGAAAAGCGGAGTAAAAATAAAAGTAAAACAATATCAATGAAATGAATGACACCGAAAACCCATTTTATGTTTTTTATTAATAAAAAAAGAGAATCTCTAGTGATGTACGATATATAAGTATAATAAGTATGATAATCTTACAATGCAAGATAATCCCCACTTTCCACAGCTATTTGATCTGCCTGGGGGACAATTTCGTTTTTCAAAGTTCCAACATCTTCGGCTTAAAAAATAATATATACATAAAAAGCAACATATATATAGCACTTAATAGTTATATAATAATTTGCAATTCAATATTATTACCACAATGATGGAATAAAAAGATAAATCAATGACTTACCATGGACATTAATTTTATTAACACCAATAAGAGTCCAGATTCCTGTTACCTGTCGCCACACCTCTGCATATAAAACACCCGTATTTGTAATCTTGATATCCCATTCAATCAAAAACCCATTGCAATTTATTCGATATTCATTGTCGATGCTTTTTAGCAGAAAAGTTGTCCCTGCAGAAGATAAGAAAACTTACATAAAAACTAATATGTTTAAGAAATTCAAATGGGGGCAACATGTAAGAAACTAGATCTGATGAAGAAAAATGATTTATTTAAAGGATATATGATACAATATGGATGCTTCGATCTTTCCATTCAACTTAATTTTGAGTAATGCTTATATTATTTCCAAATTATAAGGCGATTCCTTATTTTCTTTTTGATGAAATACGTTGAAAAAAGCATTTAAATATAATCGAAAGTTAGTTAAGGCTACGTATGGAGGTTTTGTGCAAAAAATCTGATTAAAACCTCCAGGTGTTGCAACCACTATTGAAATAATAACCACTATTGAAATAATTATTTCAATAGTGTTTGACAGTGCATTTCAATAACAAACATAGTATGAAACCACTATTGAAATATAACCACTATTGAATATTTATTTTAATAGTGGTTGGAGGAGCATTTCAATAACAAACATATGTTGCAACCACTATTGAAATACAACCATGATTGAAATAATTATTTCAATAGTGGTTTAGGGTACAGTTCAATACCAACATAGGTTGCAATCACTATTGAAATAATGTTGAAATAAAGTTTTCAAAAGTGGTTTAAATAAATACAAGTATTAATAGTTCTTTATGTTTTTCAACATTTTAACTCATGTTTTGAGTTTATTATTAAAATTAGGACTACTTGTAAATGACTATTTGAAAAAAAATGCAGATTCGTTTCAAAACACCGTACCACCACATTTTAATCACTATAGAAATAACACCTACCATTTTGATATACTTAATACTAATTTTGCTTTTTAATGTCTTTACGAGTAGACCTTGGTTTTACTTTTCGTATTTGTAGTGTAGGTAATTCCATGAATATGAGCGACAATTAAGTTCTTTTCAATTTTGTTTCATTAAGAATATCCATATTTCCATGAGAAAGTTTGTTCACAAAATTATTAGTCTTCTTCCTTTATTCAAATGTAGTGTTAATCACTATTATTAAATCAATTTCAAAAGTGAATGCAATCTATGTTGGTATTGAAATGCACTCCAAACCACTATTAAGATAATTATTTCAATTGTGGTCGTATTTCACTAGTGGTTGCGACCTTTGTTTGGAATTGAAATACACGATCAACCAATATTTTCGCACAAATTAAGGTCACATTGTTATGATGAAATTTTGTGTGTTATTTCATAAGTATTTGTTTATATAATTTGAGATTTATTTCCTTAACAGAAACATAATTCACACAAATCAATTGGGATATAAAATATACAACTTATGATTTTTATTAACGTATTTGCATAGAAACGCCGATACCTAGCCTTAACTCACTTGCAATTTATTTATTATCTTTTTTATGTAGGATATGGATATAACGGACAATATTAAACATTACCGAATCAAATGAGATATATAAACACAACAAAATCAAAAGCACAAACTCACGTATTTTTTAGGAAGAAAAGGTATGGTTTCAAAGGAAATTCAGAGAAAACTGTTATTCAAAAATGCATAAACTATTTTCAGAAAACAGTATAGATAGTAAGATGACTATTGAAATTGTCGAATTAAAAGCAGGGCTTAATCCACCCATAATGCATCAGAGGTGGAATGTCTGTTACTTCCGCCATGTGCTTTTTGTCATGATCGTTTAAATGGAGAGAAAAAACGTAGGAAATTCAATTTGTTTTGTTTGATTGATTGTTTCATGTGAAACTTTCCTCTCGAAATTTTTCACTCATAATGAGGGTCCAAGAGATTCAATATTTATACAATAACTAACAAAAAACATGTAAAACTAAACGTCAGTTAATATGTAACTTAATTATAGGATTTCATTGCTGACAAGTTTATCATACCGATCTAAAATATTGCAAATATTAAATCAATACAATTTTTCATCAGAAATCTTTGTCGAAAGTCTGCCTTATAACCCTCGAACACTTACCAGTAGAAAATCTATCTGACCTATCCCCGGCTGTCTTACCGACTTTGGTGCCATTAGTACACTGGTTCCTTGCTACAACAAAAAGTATCATACTTTACGTTAAAGTTTCAAAGGGTGATATACTGTAGGAATTCAACCATGGGCTATGACTATAGTTTAAAACATTCATTTGTATTTGGGTTTTCATTATATGTTCAATTCGGTGTGAATTTTATTTTGGGGCCATAGAGCGACCGAATCACAGAGTGTGGTGATTTTTTGTCTGCCACGGTGCAATTTGTTTTGGAGTATCTCTAACCTAATAAGAATAAAAGAGAAATATTTCAATCACGAGATGAACAATATTTTTCTTTTTTTGATGTGAATAAGCACTTTAAACAGATATTTCATGAACTGGACAGCTAAACGTGAATGTAAACATTCAAATGATTCAAATGTTGGAGCGAGAAGAACTACGTCATTGCGCCTAACAACATAGCAATACGACGGCCCGTTCATGAAATAAATGCAGCTTACTCTAAATTCATTCGACTCAAATGTAAATATAAGTAATAAACAATAATGTTATAAAGTTCACTTGGAAAAGAACTTTTAGTCGGAACGTGATAAAATCTACCGAGACGCCCTTGATTTGATCAAAGTTTCCAAATTATTGATTTAAAACAGTACTGCTCATATCATTAATATAAACCTTTTTTCATGTATATTGTCTATATTTATATATATTTTGTATGAAGAAAGCGCTATTACTTATATAATTAACAGGAAAACATATCTATTTACATGCGATAATGATTTACTACAAATAAAAGATAAGTAGACGACACAATCACTAATTATTAAAAATTTAATATTTGTATCGAGAAAAATTTCTTTATGTTTTTCTTTTGTATAAAGACATATCTAAAGTTGAACAAAATTGTTAAAAAAAGGGGGGGGGGATAAATAAAAAAAAACTCGTCCAATACTACACAGCTCCCTAATAATACCAATCAACACCAAAATAAAAACATAAAAAATAATTAAACACTGACGTCACCAACTTGTTTTAACATAACAAATACCTTAACAACATTCAAAATTGATCTTTTACCATAGGCATTGGAAACTAGAAATATTCCAAACAGAAGACACACCCCATACATAATTGTAAACATCAACGCATTTAAAACAAGGAAGTAAATTTTACTATGTGGGAGTGTAACTCTCCTTTAATTAGCAAGTAAACATTGCAGAAAGACATTTACAGGGTTTTTTTAAGAGCGTGAGGATCATCAATCACATATGCACGATTTTGACTTTCTTATAGTGATCTATTAGGTGGATTTCCATAATTGCCATATAATGTGGTATATTGAAATTATATTTACAATATTTTTTTAAAGTTGATATTGAATAAAGTTTTTCAGAAATGCAAATGTCACAATAGTTGTTATTTAAATATATAGCATTCTTGACATCTATTTTAAATATCTAAAAAAAACTTGACACATTTCTGAAGGATGACGTAAACTCAGTTTTCAGAAAACAGACAGGAAATTTTATAAAGTATAATATGTTGAGGTTGTATGAGTATGAGAATTATATATAACACAAAGAGGAATGGAATTTGCGTTCAATGTAATGTCAGTGAAAGGGTTTATTTCATTAAAAAAAATTATGATATTGTTCATTCAACTTTACTACTTATTTTGTTGTGATTAAAAATGTGAATTAAAATATCTGCATTGTCATCGAGTACGTCTCGTATTTTTACAACAACTGACCCGTTTCCGATCTCCATAGTAACAACAGCGCTGGATATCCCGAAAAGACGAACGGAATATTGGACGTGCCAAGGTCAGCTTTGTCAGCAACAAACGATTTTTTTTCAAATACAGAAACCACTCAGATGCAGAAATTGATGTATTGTCTATTCAAAAACCAGTAAGGAAAAATGTATCGGATACATGTAACACTCTAAACACGGTTACGGTGACTCAAAATTACACTTGTGACAGTGTGCCCATATTTTGACAGTCTATCAAGAAATTTCGGTTTTATGTATCCCAGATGCTAGCAGGATGCTAGACAATGTTAAATAAAAGTTGTTTTTTTTTAATTAGGCTGCACAGAAATAGGCTTAATATCAACAGGAAATCAACTCTATCAAGATATGGTGAGCGATTCAGGTTGCTTTGTTGATATTTTTTTTCTTCGACATATCCTTAGAGTTATTCCCCGTTGTGCAATAGACAGTACATAACCCAGCATTTTATATGTAAACAAACTGCTCGAAGATTGTACGGAAACTAATTTGTAATGTAAGTTGAAGCAAAAGTTTGGAGAAGTTTAGACTCTGTATGAATATAATAGATTTTCTCTTAGAAAATATGTCTTTAAAATTAAAAAAATATGTTTCATAATACTAAGTTAAACACAATTTGTGTTGAAATCTTCAAACAAAAACATTGATTGTATTATATTGTTATTATATCTTTTAACTGAATACTGTTTTTCTAAACTTTTTATCTTCACTAATATAGGTCTGCGGTGAATCAGTTGTTGTAAGCTTTGCCAACCTAGGGTTTGTAGCATATATGATACACTTGATGTTCTTCTAAAACCCGGTATCACCAACCTTGCAGCTCTGCGTTGCACATCCTCAACTTGGATAATAAGTGTAACCAAATGAGGGTCCCAAATGCAGACAGTATACTCAAGCTGTAGACGTACCACCGCATTTTATGCTGCTGACCAAAGCTGCTGCTTCCAGGTCGGTATATTTCTTTGTAAGCTGCTGGCTTTGTTTGTAACCCGACTGCTGCGCTTACTCCAAATCAGGTTATCCAATATATTGACACCCAGATACCGAGCTGATTAGGTGGTTTCTAATACCTTACCATGAAGTATATAGTTGTTAGAATGGGGTATCTGGATGTCGTTACCTGACACTTACATGGGTTGAATGCCATGTCCCACAAGGTCTCCAAGTTCTCTAGTTGCTTAAGGTCTTCTTTGAGGTTTGACTGACATACCTGTCCATCCATAGTAATATAGATGACAGTGACATCTGCAAAGAATTTGCCCTGCGACTTCACATGCTCTGGCAAATCGTTAATATAAGCGAGGAATAGGATGAGACAAATGACAGAGCCCTGAGGTACCCCAGATGCAACAGGGATGAGTGTGGAGAACTTGCCATCTACCACTACCCTCTGGGAACGGTTGCTGAGGAACCCCTTGATCCATGCTAGGTTTCGGCCTCAAAGATCATACTCATGTAGTTTAAGTAATTTGTTGTGTAAAATCTTGTTAAAAGCTTTGCTGAAATCTAACAGGACCAAGCCGGTTTGCTTACCGTGTTGAATGTAACGTGCAAGCTCATCGACAAGCATCACCAGTCGAGTTTCGCAGCTCTGTCTCTCCCTAAATCCATGTTAGAGGTAATATAAGATGTTATTTGTGTAAAATGTCTTATCAAGTTTGATGAGATAATATGCTCCATAGTTTTGCACAGTATACAGGTGCAAAACTATGGAGTTTTGCACCTGTATACCACCATATCCATATCATGTTTAACGACTTGTTAATCTTCGGATAACCTTGTTATTTCACAGGCGGCGGAATATATCTGCAAATGAAGTTAAGGAAGAAACTTTGCAGGCTTCTGGATGTGCTGTAGAGGAGTTCTAATGATAAAGACAATATACCAGCAACAGTTTTTATTGGTAAAATATTTACCTTCATCATGGAATTTGACTAGATTTTGAAAAACTTTAACCCAGGGCATACTAATTGAACTGATTTTAAAATTTGACATACTTTTGAACAAGTCAAGACCAGTGGATAATTTCTAAACTGGAGTGATTCATATCTTATATGTATTTTTTTTGTATTGTACATGTATATGTATATGTTGTATTTTGAAAGGGAGTATAATGTTTATTATACCATACCCCTTCTAGTTAAGTTTATCTAAATAAATGGATATGTAAAGTTATTTATTCTATTGTATTTTAGCCAGAGCATATGCTACACATATCTACAAATTTCAACCATCAATGGAGAAAACCACTTCAACAAGTACATACATGTATTTGCATGTACTTCCAAAGGCTCCAGTTCCTCCAAAAGTAAGAAAAATAACTGGAATGAGGACCGAGGGGAAGACAATGTACCACGATTACAAAGCGGTGAAAGCAGTGACCATAAGATCAGGACTTTTTTGGTTTTTTGTCTACTAATGACATTGTGGTGATATTTGGTCATAATATAAGAAGTTAGGATGTTCCTGTACTTTTTCAAGCATTATACTATCTTGTGAAATTATTGAAAAATTGTCACACAGTTTAATGGTTTTCTAGACAGTCTTCCATTATTTTAACATTGGATGTTTTTGGCTGTACGTACAGTGTTTGCACACACAAGCTCGTGCATTTGTACGGCCAACTAGAGCCAATATTCAATTTGATTTCAATAACCCTTTATTATTAAGTTAAAGAACTAGAATAAGAGTTATAAAGATTATACAAATTACAGTCGAAAAATCTTTTTACATTCTAGACTGCATAACATTACAAAACTTTGTCAACAAAATTATATCTGCACATAATATTGTCACCCACCCTTTGAGTATATCAAGCAAAGATCTGTATTTATTGGCTTACAAAACAACTAGTATGTTTGGTTGATAAACGCCAAAGAATCCTGAAAGCGGCGGTTTGAAAACAGCTTCTCTACTCGTTGGCAAGTGTGTTATATGACTATTGACACTATTTTCATTTCGTCTTGACTTTGAACTGGACGACCTACGCAGCACAGTTAAGGTTACAAATGGAAATATCGGCGATTTTTTAACATAAAAAATACATCCTTTATTAGGATTGGCGATTCTTTTTACGAATTCACCGATATCAAAAAATTGTTATGTGATTTAAATCTACATGTTGGGGACATTTAGATTTTTTATTTAGACTTGTCATGTGACATCGACGTCACATGACTTTGGCAATTATACTTGCAGTTTAGTGGTCATCTATAAATTTCAATATTGCAAGGGCATAACCAAGTTAAAAATCTTAGTTTATTTTATAATCCTTTTAAACACTATATGTAGTTTGTGAAAAGTGCTGCGAACCTATATACATGTAGATTCCCTTTTTTAATTGGTAAAAATTAATTTGTTGGACGGCAGATTGAATATTTTGCTGGTCAACTACATTAAACATAACTATAATTAATTTATTTGCAAGATTTCAAGAGGTTCGCAGCACTTTTCAAATATCTTAATGCTTCTTGAGTTTATGTGTAAAATTTTAACAAGATACATTGAGGGTATGCCCTTGCAATAAATCGATTTATGAGGGCCCTTCTATTACTTTTTCAATGAATCTGCATACAAACACACAACAGTATCGCTTGTCTGGAGAATGCACGTACAGTTTATGAATAAAATACTAAAATAGACATCGCATCCAAGTTAACGGCTTCTTATTTTACAGCAAATAATATTTTATTAGAGAACAAAAGACATTTTTCATTGTACAAAATGTGACTTGATAAGCCTCTCATTGTGTACAAACTGCGTCATTTTTGCGAGATGACGTCACATTGACAAGTGCATTGCGATCGATGCATCGTTTATATACTGTTGTGTGGGATTTAACAAACGTTACGCCGAAACTGCATGTAATAGTAAGTTTGTATGTAGTATACAACTATCCAGCTGTTTGAAATAGCAAATACATTTATTTTGTGGTATTTTGAAGACCTTATATTATGTGTAACGTCACAGTAAACATTTACCGTACAAATTAGGCACCGCCTCCTTACTGTAACCTTAACTGTGCTGCTTACACAAGATTTTTTTTCTTTTTGCATCTAACAAGGAGGACATGCGATTGATAACGTCATTTGAGTTAAATCTCAATTCTAAGAAATTTGTGAAATTATACTACAGACCCTAAAGCGTTCTACTACACCTCAGAAACGAACCGTACCGTTCCATGCATAAAGCGTACCGTACTGTGAACAAAGCGTACCGTTTTGTGCAGAAAGCGAACCGTTCCGTTCACAAAGGGTACCGTACCGTTCTCAAAGCGAACCGTTCCGTTCACAAAGGGTGCCGTACCGTCCACAAAGCGTACCGTTCCGTGCAAGAAACGAACAGCACCATTCTTTGGTTAATTATGCATACCACGCCCCCAGTGATTTTTGAATCGGGTAATGACCAAATAAGTCATTTTGGTTTATTTCTCGCTACGGCGCCTGTGAAAGAAGGACGGAGGTTGTGTCTGCCTGTTCGAAACAATATTATCAAGTATCATGCGTCTAGGCCTTCAACAAAGATACAGTACAGCTGGCCACGAGTTTTTCCCGCAAAACACGTACCGGGCACAGTGGACCTCGAACAATGTCGACGTCTTTGAAGTCTTTCATTTTCTTTATATTAGCAAATTAAATCAATTTCTCTTTGAAATATTAGTTGTATTTAAATAATCGTAATTTAACTATACAGACATTTAAATTGATATTATAAGATGCCCTAAAATTCAATATCATTGTGCCGTGCCCGGGGAAAAATCCTCTTTAAATGTGGACATGTACATTCATGTTTCATAATCCTTTTATTATATTTGATATAAAAATAGGTTCAATAGACTATAATACCACTTAAATAGAACACGGTTTCATGAATTAATTCCCTGGTTGTCTCTACTTTTGATTTTAATTTTGCTTATCTAAATTATTAAATCTTATCTGATACAAGATCGTTTTTGTCGTAAGTATGCATTCATATGTAGTACATATCAGATGCGAGATTTTACTAATGAATTATTTTGTAAGAATCTTAAAACATATATGAATTGTCTAGAGTAAAATTTAAAAAAGAACCGTATTAGACTCACGCATTAATTCTTTTAAAATTTTTACTTTAGGCGAATCATTGGTGCAGTTATACCTACACTGAAAATCTGTAATCATGTAAAATATGGATTAAAATATTACATGCGGTAAACATGAAGATTTCTACTGAACATACAGAGATGATAATCTTACTAATAAAACTGTGATCAATTTTCACGCTGCTTACAAAAATCGCCAGCCGAATTTCTTGCAAATAAAATGTGCAAACTGCAGTATAAATATTAATTACTTCATTTAGAAATACATCTCATGAAAAATGAAAAAAAAAACAGTTTGCGAAAAATAAAGATATTATAAGGTTTGTTACACTATATACCCCCATCTTCTTTCTAGAAAGCAATACGAATTAGCTGGTTAAAAGTTCTTTAGAAGTCTGCAAAAAGGTACGTTGTTGTAAATAAAAAAAATCATAATCTACAGGAAACATCCTTATTAGTGTCTGAAAAAGATAATTTACTAAATAAAATAAAATTAAAAAAAAATATCAATCCTCTTTCAAGCCTTATGAGTTATTTTTGTTAACCCCCCCCCCCTCCAGAAGGTGATACTTATCCGAATTTATGTGGCTTTAAATTGTGCTTTTGTAAAAAAAGAAAATTATAATTTAGGGATACATGCTTATTTAATTTTTGTCTGAAAAAGGATAATTTAGGAAGTTAAATTGTAATCAGTGTTGTGGTGCAACCTGGAAGATTAGTTGAGTGATTAAATACACTTGATGTGGTCAAAACTAAATAATTTGAAAGGTGTGTTAAACACACGGCGCCCCCGTCCCTCCGGTGTGACCCACTATTTTTTTGTTAAATAGGTGTGAGCTATGAACTGACCATAAGAATGTTTCAAATCACAGGAGAAATTCTTTCAGCGTAAACAGACTTTCAGGGTCACCTAGCGTCATGCCATATTGATTGACAGGTGGTGCACGAGGATTTCATGCGTGCAGCATGCATGTACAGAGAACGGATTATTCATTGCACAATAGTTGTAAATGGGTTGATTAATTTAAATAGAATCATAGAGTGATTAATTGTGACTTTGGCGATGTAAATAAAACGAAGAATGAGAATATATACAAGTTACTTTTTTACAGATGTAATGTATTAAGCGGTTGCCTCTCTCTCTCTCTCTACCCCCCCCCCCTCTTTCATTCACGACATCGTTTTTACAGACTTTACAAGAATAGAATAACTTAATAAAATAAAGAAAAACTTACTAAAATAATACACTGAAAGGATTATTGAAAACATAAATACATATCTGTGAAAAGAGTGTTTTCTGTTACGAGAAAGCGCTCGGAACTTGTTGTATTGATTTCGTGTTTCTGCTGCTGATTTTCGTTTTTACTTTGATTACTGATATTTCTCTTCTGAAGCAAACGTTTAAACGATAGATCTACAATTTAAAAAATAAAAAACAATGTACATATCTAATTACTAGGAGTAAAAATGAAGGAGGAATAGTCATATTTATTTCTATAGATCAATCAATTAAAAATAATTTATATATGTGTGTAGCGTTATATGTATAGAACAAGTAAATATCTGGTATATATTAATTCCTTTTAATTATGTTACCTTTTTATTTTAAAGTGAAAAAAAGAATTATTTTAATTTTTTTTTCCATTATAAAATGAAGGTTCAGCATACGTAAAAAATAAGCACGGAAATATTTACGAGTTCTGTATAATAATGCATGTCTATTCATAATGCCAAAGACATCGGTGGGATGATGTTTTTTCTTCCTTTCATTTTTTTCTTCATTTTTCCTGTAGTGTAATTTTACACAAAAAATCACAAAGACAGAAAAAAAAACTTTTACGACATCATTGAGAGTTACTGACAAGCATTGTGGAATATACGAATAAATAATTTTCATTTAGACTTCTTTTCTTTTTGTCCCCATTCTCATCAAATTTAAAGTATAAAATGAACGAATCACGTGAAAATTTTATAACGTTGTTATGGAAACTTTGCGTCCCCATTCATCTCCCTAAGTCTTATGATGAAGTCATTATTGTAATTATACATTTAAAATTGAATATTTTTTTAATATTTTGTAATTCACATATACGAAAGAATTATGAATATGTAAATAATATATATATCCTTGACGAAAGGTGTATTTAAAACCTCGAAGAATTTTACGGACCACAATTGTACGAGTGAAAATTCTGGAGAGGGACTTACACAAACAAACAAACAATCAATCAAACATACAATAACAATATGTTTTAAAGTACAATAAACAATAAAAATCTTTGTACATTTTTTTTATTACAGCATACCCATATCAAGTCACTAATTTAGAACAAACTAATATAAGGGTGAATATATCTATAGTATACTTGTAGCATAATGTTGGAGAATTTTATTTAAGCATGTCGTAGTTGGAAGGCGAACAGAAATCTCCAAGTTCTTGATATTCTTCCTTAAAATTATTTTCATATTCAACCACAGATGAGGAAGTGGTTTTTCCACCATCTTCAGGATAAGAAGAGGTACTCGAAAAATTACTCTTTCTGCAATTGACTCCCTTAAATCTGCAAATTATATTAGATATACAGATGACAATGATCTTTGAATGAAATCTTCCAATAGTTGAAAAAGTAATAGAAAGACAGGCATACCTTTTAACCATTTTGTACACAGTAAAAAGTCCGATAACGAAAAAAAGAACACAGCAAACACCGAAAGCAGAATAGAATTGTGTACTTAGGTTTTCCATTTCACCCTTTAATTCCCCATCCTCCATATCTTTTAAGAAACAAGACTCATAATAAAATCTAGATTTAAACGCAGTTCATTATGAGTTTCAAGCACAAACTGAATGATTACGTTACCTACCTTCCATACAATTGTTTCCTTGCCAGCCTTTTTTACAGCCGCCTTCGCAAGATCCGGAGATATGATGGCAATCACGTGATATTTTGCAAAAGAAACTACAGTTCACAGTTTGCACCAAAATACCCAGAAATGCAGACTACCAGATTCGTACATAATAAGATAAAAATAAAACAATTTTTAAAAGGAGGATTCTTCTTAATTTCAGCGAGCACATATTATTTGAATCGAACTTACATGGATGTGGTTGAATTACCATGACATGAAAATATGATGATGGGTATATAATATGAAGAAAAAAAATGTTTTCTAAGAAACTTATGGATTAGAGCATGTGTACCTTTATCACATTTCTCCCCACTGTATCCAGGTTCACATGTACTCTGACAAGAACCGTTGATATGATGACATTGTTTCCCGTTCAAGCACTGACCACAACTCACATTACATCCTTTCTCCATAGAAGTTATTCAAACACTCTGACGATAAACAAAATTTAATAAAAATGCTTATAACGAAATATCTCCTGCGTAGCTGTAATATTTCCATTAAAAGAAAAAAAAATAATGTAAAGAAGTACTAAATACATGTATGAGATGAGGTAATTTGTAGGAATTTCCTTACCTTCTGAGCAGAGTTTCCCTTCCCAACCGGGTTGACAACCTTTCTCACATATCCCATTTCTTCTGTTACATCCTTTGCATGCATCACTGCACTTTAGGACACAGTCTTCTCCAAAGTATCCGTCACTGCATGCTTTCAGGTTGAGACAATTATTTTAGGTTATTTTATCGTTGCAGATACAACACGCATTAATGTCTTTTTTCTTACTTCTATACTCACAACTAAATAAAACCGATAAAATATATATGCAAGATAATATGCTATATTACATACTTTCATTACAGGTATATCCTTCATATCCGGCAATGCATCCATTTAGGCACATTCCATTTATTGGATGACAATCCTCCATTCGTTTACAGTGTGCACACGTCTCGCTACAATTCTTGCCAAAGAATCCATCAACACACTCTGAAATAATTATCATGTAAGACCAAATCAAATAATATCTTAGTATAAAATCACTGAAAGAAAAGAAAAAAGGTTTCTCAAAACATTTCCATAATGAATTTAGCATCTATTTCGGCATGAGATTCGATTTTGATGGATGAAATGCATCCAATATAATTTTTTTTTACATTAAATTACTGTAAGTATTCCTCTTTTTGTATACATACAAAATTATGAAAGAGTAAAAGCGATAATCACACAAAAAAAGTTGAAGACGTATCCTTATTTTAATGCCATAGTTAAAATTCTTTACCTTCATGACAGTAGTTTCCCTTCCATCCTGGTTGACATTCGGTTTCACATTTACCATTAGTTCTGTTACATCCATAACAAGTATCGTTGCATTTTTTTGGCAGTTATATCCAAAAGTTCCATCTTCACATGCTTTGGATGACATAATAACATATTACAATGAATATCATATGGCAAGTTTTTTTTATATAACCTCCAGGAAAATTCAAGAAAAAGAGAATCGAGGGCTAAGGAGAAATAATAAAAGCAAAGAAAAATTATATTTTTCATTTAGAGTTTATTTATTTGAAAATAATGCAAATTTTAAATTAATGAAATATTAGGGAAAAAAAATGAAAACTATTTGTAATATTCAAAAGTACACACATCTGCAATAATTCAATACATTTTTATGTCTATTATGATCATTTATTGTATTTTTTTTTTAAATAACCAAAACCTAAGCTGCTTTAAATCAATTTTAATTCACTAAACATGACCTAATTTTTTTTTATGAATATATATACTAAAAGCAGTGCGTTATTTGTCCTGCGAATAATATGACATATTAGTGGTAATCTTACTTTGATTACAAAACTCTCCTTCATAGCCTGAATCACAACCATTCATGCAAGTCCCATTCTTTGGCTGACATTGGTCAGAGTTTAAACAGTTTCCACAAATCATGCTGCAATTATTTCCGAAGAATCCCCCGTTGCATTCTTGAAGGAAAATAAAATGTCATTAAAACAAAACGCTTTTCACGAATATTGACAGACGTGTATTTCCTCATTTAAAAGATAGAATTTCAATTCTAACTATTTACTTTCAAGTGCTTTGAAGCATTGGCAATTCTTAAATGTATGTTTTAAAGTACAGATGAGCCCTTGATTAACTGTAATTGAAATGTTCTTATAATAAGAGTTGTATTTTCATGACCTATGCAGACAATTATTTAATAAATTATGTTTTAGTAGTTTTATTGGAGCATGTTTAATAGTTCTTACTGCCACGATATAAGTTTGATTTTTTTTACCTTCATGACAGTATAATCCTTTCCAACCAGGGAGACATCCTTTTTCACAAACACCATTTGTTCCATTACACCCCCTACATGTCCCGTTACACTTGTGCAAACAGTTTGACCCAAAGTATCCGTTCGTGCAATCTTGATTTTTAAAATGGTGTTAAAGTGTTTTGTAAGAATTATTTTCTCTACATTTTATACACATTGATACATGTAAGTAATTATTATCAGCTTGTGTTTTAATGCACGTGTAAAATTCTCATTTATACCCCAACCCCCACATGAGCATCTATATAAACTTGTCTCATTCTAGGTTCATTGATCGAGTAGATTATATTCACTCATAATCAATGATTAGTAAAGATCTGAAAAAAAAATGCATAGTAAAATTCGGTTTTAAAATACCTTTGTTGCAGAAATCTCCCTGCCAACCCGGGTAACAACCATTCTCACATATTCCATTTGTTCTATTACAGCCTTTACATGCATTGTTGCACTTTTGGACACAACTTTCCCCAAAGTATCCATCCGTGCATGCTGGTTATAAGAAAGAATTATTCAAAAAGGTCATAAAATGAGCAGTTACATTTTTTAAAAGCAACCCTTCACAGTCTATGTTTAAGCTTACTTTTACTGCAAAACTCTCCCTCATATCCCTCGGCGCATCCATTTAAACACGTCTCATTGATGTTGTGACATTCGTTCGTCCATTTACAATGCCCACAAGTCAGGCTACAACTCTCACCATGGAATCCACTATCACATTCTGAAGTTGTTTAACGTAAAGCATTAGATTGCAGTTGCTGTGTATCGTATTGAAGTTTCTCCCCGTAATGACAATTGTTAAATTCTTCAAGATTCTTGTATAGCTTAAAAAAAATAGCTTAAGATGTTAAATGGCTTATTAAACGAAGATGGCCATTTTTTTGTGTATTCACACGCCCATTTCAGATTTTTTCTTAAATTGAGTAAAGCGCAATTTTTTGTTAAGGGGCTCGGTTTTATCATCCATTTTATTCTATTTTAAAGATACTAATTCTGTTATTCTTTTTATACCAGCAATTTACCAAAGTGCCTTTTCTTTTTTATTCGGAAAAGCATTGATATGACAGAAATCATTCTACATCCTTTTAAATAAATGATCAGTATTAAATAAAAATTACCAAAATTAATTTTACAGGATTTACCTTCATGGCAGTAAGAATCTTTCCAACAAGGATAGCAGCCATCCTCACATATACCATTTGTTTTGTTACATCCCTTACATGTATCATTACATTTGTGCAAACAATTCAGTCCAAAGTATCCATCACTACATTCTTTAAGTTTAAAGAAATTTAAAAAATAATATCATATAAATCAGACAAATCACATGAAAACATATAAATTCACTTATATTCATGCACAGGATGTTAAAAATACATATTGAAAGTTTCGTTTTTAGGAGGATGTCTATTCTAATTCGTGTATCAGACAACATGAGAATGCCAACAGAAAATACGGCTTAACAACCACGAGGATGAAGTATTGAAACGTTTAACCCTTTTCATTAATACAATAAAAAATGGAGATAGCAAACAAGCTCAAAAGTTCTTTAGACAATACAAACTTGGAGCCCAGAAATCACGGACCTCTAAATTAGAAAAAAAGATATGGCAACAAAGATCATGAAGATGAATTGAGGATGTACAGATACATTTATCCAGCTATGATCTTCTATTGCATCTTTCAGATAATCTTAAAAAATAAGAAATTAGCAATATCTTCAGGTACGGGGAATTATGTTAAATGTAAAAAAAAATGCCAAAAAACTTAAATCACTGAGTTAAACAGGAAGCGAAATATGAAAGATATATTGCAAAAGTTTACTTATTACAACCTGCATAATGACACAGAAATATATAACTCTTTATCTTCTTATAGAAAAATGAAATAGTTAAATGGAAAAAGATAAAATTTCTTAGCACTAGCGCTGTTTCCTACTCTTGCAGTTTTAATAGAATGTATAATTGCTGATTCTTGGGGGGATAGACGTGTTTTAAGTTATGAATAAGTTGCATAGTTTGAGCATAAAATTGAAAGAATTTATTCTTTTATAAGAATTCTCACTTCAAACTAAGGTAACAGCCATTTATTTTATTACATCTTTCTCAAGTACAGCTGCACTTAGAGGTACCCCCCTCCAACATTTCGGAGGTGGGATCAGGTGCCTTGGAGTAGTGAGCATCTCCTGCCAACCAGTCATACCCGCCCTGTGATACATGTTATGATCAATTCAGTAAATAATGGACTAACAACAAATATGAAAAACGTCAGTCAGCAAATGACCCAATGATTAATTGTGTTTCCCGACAAGGACATTGTATCAACAATAGAATTTATGAATTGATGAGATTGAACGAGACAACTGAAATTCTTGTTGGATTTATATTATCTCTGTATTCAGTTCTCTTTTTTTGTTCGAATGACATTGTGGAGAGGGGTTACATGCGCTGAAGTGTGCCCTAGAGTCACTGAGAATGGAATTTAATCTTACATTACGATTTCGAATCCCACTGCGGAACCAGAGGACTAGTCATTTGGATGAGATCATAAAAAGCAACGTTCCTAGTCCTATTAGGTGTTGACGGGGACAAAAATCGTCATTACTCAATGGCCCGAAGTGCCGAACATAGCACAAATTGTGTAACTCCTAAGTAATAAGTATATTTATCTCTCCATGAGTAAAAAGATTATTTAGAGGGCTGATCATACAAGTTATTTATAAGCGCATTTAAAAGAAGGGATTTCTTGTATTAGATATAATATAAGTTCATTGCACAGTGGATCGTCATATCCTTCAAAATATTCATTCAAACACATTCCATCGAGTGAATGGCATTCTTTCTTCTGAATGCTGTGACTAAATGTTTGGTTAAAAAGTTCCCCACAGGAAACATCATTTCAGGTACACATGTAAAGGATTAATAAGATTTTGATACGTAGATATAATTTTGGGGTATGAGTCAGATGAACTTAATACTTTTATAGACTTGAATTGTTTTCAATTAACAAACGATAAAACGCTATGATAGATTCTTTTTTATAACAGAGCAGATGATTTCAAGAAAACAATCTATATTATGTATATTTTAGCGAAAGCAAAAGTATGAAAAGTATTAGATTAAACAAAGAGGCAGGATCATTTAGAAATATAAAAGATATCTTTTTCACAAAATGTCCCCATCCATCCGAGGTAACAATCATAGTCAGATACTCCATCTGTTCTATTACATGTCTTACATGTATCATTACAAAGATAATCACTATTTTCTCCAAAGGATCCATCTGTACAAACTATAAAATACCAAACATGTTTTTAAATAAAAAAAAAACCAAAAACAAATAACAAGTGTAAAAAATCAAGGACATAGAAGGATGATAGAACATTTAATACAAAATGGAGTAAGCGAAGTATAGTTTTATATACAGCTCCTCACATTTTTTAAGCTAACATAGGTTTTCGCACAATTTAAGTCTACACTCTTCTTTCAATAAAGTTTAACATTATCGACCTTTCGAAAGAGATGATACCCTAATCCATGTGTGAAATAAATATCCTATGGCAAGCGTATTATTCTTTTAAATCAGTATCTCAAATTTTCATAGTCGTTGTTTTAAAGAGGATTTTTTTTTTGATAAATCGAATGATGTTACATCTGTATGATTCTACCTTACGTAGTCACAAATTAAATTGATCGATCTGTTTTGATTTTACTTATCTGAATCTTTCAAACTGATTTTTTTAAAAGTGTGTCCTTTTCTAAGTACATGTACTTTGCACATTTGCCGTGTACGTACTCATCTTGGTTTTGTCGAAAATGTCAACGTTGCCTATAGGAATCATGCCAAAAGATAGGAAAATAAAGTTTTGTTTATCTCTTAAATAGTAAATTGTGATTATTGAACTGAAAAGGTTTCACATTAACGGTCCGAAAAAAATCATCCAGTGCGCGGAGATGCAGAATAAGGATTTACCTTGTTCACAATGCGAACCTTTGAAGCCCGCCTTACAATGTTTACAGCTCCCTGATACAATGTTACAGTAATCGTTGCAGTTTGTTGGACATGGATGTGAACAGTTACATCCATATTGTCTTGGAGAAGAACAACCTTAAATGTGATAAACGTATTTCTATATCATTCAATTTTTTTTTCAGGGTTTTCAATATAATAAGATAACATGGTTATATTAAAGACTTATACCAAAAATCTTACCATAAACCTCAACCTCACAGAGTTCAATAAATGCATATTGAGAAGGTTCTGTTCTGTTATCATTCTTTATTGGTCTTTCATTGTAGTAAATGACGTATTGTCCATGTACTGGGCAGCTAATATTAGCAATGGCTGGTATTGTTGTTCTTGTATAGTTTGTGTCATGAAAACATAGATAACCATCCAGTCTATTTGTGGAATTCGAAACGTAAAGATAGAATCCCATAAAGCGGGGTTTAAGGCCATTTCTTTCATCTGCAATATACATGTAATATTTCTTACATTACAGTGGAAAAAGCTTTAGGATCTACCGCTTTGTATAGATCTATTTACAATACTGTATATTCCTTATTTTTGCGAGTACTTAGACATGTATCATCGCTAATGAGCTCTTCAACGACAAATCGCGAGAATAAAAATTCATGAGTGGACGGTTGACCAAGAGATTTTACATAGATTTCAGAACCATAAAATAAAATAAAGGCGAGTTATTTCATTTCGCGGGCGGTGCTTATCGCGAAATTACGCTATAATTAATTCTTCGATAATATTTATGAATATACAGTATTATATGCATTGCAATCAGCTGTTCATGACATTGTACTATCAACAAAAAAAAAATCGGATTAAATCGTTTATGAACACAAAGGTTCTCATCAAGATAAGTGCATGAGATAGAAAATGCGGGTGAAACAGTGACGTCATACAATTAAAAGGCGACAGCACCGGGTGATTATAATGTTTTTTATCTTATTTTAGGATAATTTGATAAAGTTTCAAGGTATCAAGCTTAAATATAAAAATTTCCTTAACTTCTTTTGTTTGATATTTCTTAAAATTTGTAAGCATAGACTACATATTATTAATTCTATCTCATCTGTACAATAACTTCTCAAACAGCCCTGGTATATGCAGAAGAACATATTTTGACTTATTAACAACGATTGCGTGTGATCCTGGTAAAAAATAAAATCATATTTGACCGACTCTTTTGGTCATAGATCGGCGAAAGCCAAATTACTCTTGTCGTATAACATTTCTTTGGACGGTATTGTTTTCCCTTCTCAGTTTATAAATTCTGCATATAATAACTTACTTAAATCTTGAAATAAAAAAAATGAATTTAAATTAAAGGGTGAAACTTCCTTTTCAATAAGTGTACACGTATCGATATATTATCTTTTGAGTTATCCTAAGACCACAATTCGTCCTTTATTTTTTTTTTTAAAAATCCATTCACTTAAATATGAATTGTAGTTACCCCAAATCACATTTGCCGTCCTGTAGTATATCACAATGTTAAGTATGCTGCGGACTGCAGATAGATTCACCCACCATGTTGCCTGTCTATGTCTATTAGCTGATATGCTGCATTGGTAACCAATATGAGAAAAATTAGTTTTCCGTCCATCAACAGCTCTTGAAGGACCAACGTTTGAGTCATGGCTTGAGGTTTGCCAGGTTTGTTGGTTAAAGGCCAAGTTTTCTTTAAAAAAAAAAGATAATCAAATTACTGCATGAAAAAAATTGCCTTACAAACCTCATTTTGAGACTTTTTTTAATTAAATTATAAAATAAGGTGTTATTCTTCCTGGCTGAGGATCGTAGTACCTTAATCAGACATTATAGAGTCAAAACGATATGTTTGTTTTTTTAAAATAATGTTATTTGTATAACAGCGTCTAAAAGAAAGATAAAAATTACGGAAATGATCATACAAATATGATTAGTTTTAAAAATGAAGCTTTCTTACCATACGTAGAAGAAAACGTGACAAATCCTAGGAAAGCAATCAAGACATACATGGCTGTAAAAAGGGAGTCGCCTCTGAACAAAGGAAGTAAAAAAAATGGTCGGGGCTGATTTCTTGAAGATAATATTTCATTTTTTTTAGTTCCTCCTATTCGTTCAGAGGAGGAATATAAGAATTTTTGAACAGTGGAATGACAGGCCATATAGGTTATTAGATTAGTTACCTGTGAATGATGAAAATCAACTTATTATTTCTATGAATTTAGCTTTTGGTCAATGTTTTGTTCTAGTTTTCTGTTCAATACTGTAATTTCGATTGAAAGCATTATTAATTGAATGAGATTTATTCAACTTCTTATTTCATTGCTTTATATACTGAAAAACCTCTCAATTATTACCTTGTTCAATTCACTTTATATTTTCCTGCTTCATTCATGTTAATAAATACTGCTAGAATTCGACTCCGTTTGTACAGCGAATATGAGTTTAAATAAACATATTATTTTCTTTAAAGCATTACTTCCTTACGAGGCAAATTACTTTCCTAAGTAACAACCATGAACGCAAATGATGAATAGGGGTTATGTGACAAGCTTAAGTCATTTCAAAGACAACTGTGCATGGAACAATCCATCTTAAGTAGTGTATACACTATAAAGGACTGTAATATTGCTTTATAGTGTATACACTGTATATAGTGTTGCTGAGAAGTGACGGATACTCTGCAATATTATATAACAAATGGCGGTGTCAGTGTTTTGCTCTGGGAAACCTGTGATATGTTATAGATAAAAAAATACAATAAGGGTGCATAATGGCATGATATAACAAAGAATCTGTTAAAGTATCATTAGATTTCATTCAGTGGTATAAGATGACTTGTGGATAAAGATCGATACCCAAAATAGTAATGGACGTACTGACGGACATCCTTTTTAACCTCCATTTTTCAAACAGGAAGAGGGTGTATAATAATAGATATTTTGAAGATCCAAAGAAGTTGCATTGTTTAGCCTAGTGTATGCCAAGATACCTCTGAAATGTCATGAAATTAAATTTTTTAAATAATCATAAATATTACCTTCAATTCTTTTTTGAGTTAAAATTTGCAATTTAACATATTTTGTTTTCTTTTTTTACTTTCAGACCTTTTAATTGGTGCTATATTATTGATTAATTGGTGCTATATTATTGATTCATGGTGGAGGTAAAATGTTATATAAAGGAATATTTTTATCAATAATTGATCCATGCATTTTGATTGATATTTCTATGATTGTTCTTTCCAATTCTGCGGGACGTTCGGATAATTAAAAAAAAATATTTACTAGATTAAGTATTTTATTTTAATTCATTAATGAGTCAATGCACTGTAGACTAATTAATTAAATGTATGTTGTTTAACGTCCCTGTCGAGAATTTTTCATTTCTTAAGGACTTATGTCGGTCAAGGCCGAAAAACGAACTAACGACCTCCCGATCACGAAGCAAGCACTCTTCCGATTGAGGTACCGAGCCCGGTGAAATTCACTGTAGAACATAAGCTACAAAAATTGTCCATAACACAAAATATAATTGATAAATTAAAGAAGAGTCTGAAAAAATACTGCTGCACGTATTTACATCAGAATTATCATTTTAAAGCTTGGACGATTGATAAAAAGAACTGTCATTCAGTTTCAAATTTACTTTCACTATATGTGAGGGCCGCTAATTATATAATAGCTCACTTAGTAACTTCTAATTGTAATCAATCGTTATATAATAGTGTATACAAACGTATGCTATACATCACTAGGTAGTGACAACATATTAATGAGTACATCTTCTACTTGTTATGTCGAAGAGAGAGATACAAAATAAATTCACAAGAGTTGCACAAGTTAGTGCAGGTTAAACAAATATACACAAATACGAGGGATTATCAAAAATTTCGTGGACTGAGGCTATGAAATTTGTACTATGTAGTATGTGCTTTCAAAATTTAAATGAAACATAGAACAACATATAATAAAGAAACGTTGAAAATTTTAGATTGATACGTTCATTATTTGTCAAATTATTATAAAGCAAAAAAGACTTTATATGATCACTCCGTTTTATTTCATGACGTCCGACAACGTCGGACGTTTTTCAATGCCAGCTTTTTTACCTCATACACTTATTTTGATGAGATTCCCTGGAGATGAGGAAGGACTTAAACCCGCCTTGTTTAAATGACTTTTCAAAGTCATTAACAGCGGCTTACAATGAATATAATCCCCCACTTGTATAATCCGCCACACTTTGAATTTTGACTTGAAATTTATTTCCTATTTTACAAATTTTAATGATTTTTTTAAATACAAAATGCATTCTGCAATTCAAAACACTTTCTTTTCCAACAAAACAACTCTTCCACCAATACATGTCGGATTAGCTTCATGAACATCAAACCAAAAGAAAAAAAAATACTTCCTACATAAAGATAACTTCATTTCATAAATCATTAACCACATTTATTTCAAGTCAGTTGGAGATGTGAAGTTTTCTTTCATCCCTTCTTTTAGTCTTCTATAAGAAGTCAACTCCCTCATCAAGTTCAGCATTTCTTTCTGATTTGCAAGAATTTGAGAGAAGACATTTTCTTTACATTGATCTCCGGAGTATCCAGGTTCACAGAAACCAGTACAGGATCCAGTCACGTGATTACATGGTCTATGATCTTTACAGTAACCACATTGTTCTTGACAGTCTTCGCCATACCAGCCATTGCTGCACTCTTAATAAACAAAAAGAAGGAAAATATTTAAAATGACAAGTGTCTGCTTTGATGGATAGCAGCAGTATATTTCATATTCTACTCCTATGTGTTACCTGGAAAAATCAAGGCATTATTTTATTAGGAATTTCCATAAGTCTTGACAATATATACTATAAATAACCCCCCACAAAACTGACACAATTCCTACATTTTGATATCTTTCAGATAGAAATATTTGTTCTGCGTAAAATTTTGATAAAAAGTCATAAAGCGTACGCCAGGTATGCTGTAACTCACTCTTTTGATAATATGTGTAAAACTATTCAAATCAATGTTATATATGAGTATCTTATAGAAGGAGGCTTACTCTAAAAATTAAAAATAAGAAATTGGACGACTATTTTTCATTTTATTCAGTTTCTCAAAAATTAAGAAAGGGAACGGAGTTGTAGCATTCTTTCATGTGTTTCATATAAGTTAGCTATAGATGAAATAATTTTTATGATTTTATAAATGATTTCTTTTCAAAATGAAGTTTTATAGTCGAAAACAAAGATGATTAGTGAATGTGTTTTATGTGATAGAAAATCCTGCTAGCAGGAAGAAGTGTGGAAGACTCCTAAAATAGAAATGGAAAAATGGATTTTGACTGTGAATGTTAGCAAACCTTAAACTTTGAAGGGTATTATACATTATCTTTCAGTGTTTCAAATATTTTTAAAAACATCTCAAAATATAAAAGGTGTAATTATGATTCTAAAAGACCCACGACACATTATAAATTTATTCGTTGATATAACAAACCTTTGTATCAAACCTTGCATCTACTAATGTACAAATCAAGACGTATTTCATTTAAAAGGTATATAGAATACATTAATTCTGAAGTTAACGTAAATTAAAGTGTTTCTTATTTTCAAAGCAGATTGTGGTGACAGACTTCTAATGCAACCAGAAGCAAAAGTTCCCTGTGTTCGTTTTGAGACAGGTTTGTGAAGTCTGTTAGTTTTGGATGTCCAAAGTAATACCTTATAAGCAGAATTTTAGCAAGGATTTATTGTTGGTAATATTAGCGAGGGTGCTCAGATCGCTAAATTTCAATATCGCTAAAATTAATTGCGTTTTAGCTGTAATAGTTAGCATTTTAAAATCGTTAACATTACTCCAGCCCCCCCCCCCCCC
>PRKT01000760.1:169989-184572 GCA_003671525.1 Saccostrea glomerata
CCCCCCCCCCCCCCAAAAAAAAAAACAACAACATTTTTTAAGGAGAAATCGCTAAATTTGCCTCTCGCTAAAATTTCTACTTATGGGTTACCAGCATTAATGTACGTAGGTTTAGCAACAAATTGGAACACCTTTTTTACAGAGCAACCCTTCATAGCCCTCATCACATCCAACCAAACATGTCCCATTCATTGAATTGCATGGGGTTCCATTTTTGCAGTTTCAACATTGCGCATTACAATTGGCACCATAGAATCCGTGCTTACATTCTATGAAAATTAAAAATTAAATATTAAATACAATTAGATCCGTTAAGAGCAAAGATTTTCAGCAAAATAATCTATATAGAAAGAGGAAAGTGTGATATGAGTTATTTAAGGACAAGAGGTATATTGATAAGACATTTTAAAAAGGAGACTGGAACCGCCAAACGTTAAAAAAACATGGTTTATATATCATAGTTTTAAAAAAAATATGAAAAGTTATTGTCAATTATTTTTATTTTCAATCGCCACTCTAAAAATATGGTTATGTGGGTACAGTAGACGTCGACGAAAATCGTGCTCAGTTAACCAGTAAAAATACAGTCAGACAATGGAGATAAGCTAAGTTAAGGACGCCAAAAGGAAATATTCCTTAATATATTCCGAGAAGGCAAATTAATATTAATAATATTTTTATTATCAACATAAGATTTAATTTAAAATGGGATTTCTACTAGTGCACAGATGACTGTAAGGGTCTCTGCCGAGTTCGGCCAAGGCAATTTACGTGATATATTTAACCTTAGTATAAAAACGTACTGTTACAAATATCAAAAATGTTCTATTGATTGATTGATTGTATATTGATTAACGTCCCTCTCGAGAATTTTTTTCTCATATGGAGACGCCACCACCTGCAGTTAGAGAACTGCAAATTTTGTCCTATATTCTACAAACAGGGACATTGAGCAGGTGTCCTCTTCTTTCCACCACCTACTGTGATGCGGGACCTCGGTTTATACGAATTCATCCGAATGACCGGTCTCCACGTCCACAGTTGGATTTGAACCCATGAGGTTAGGATCAACTTCATACTTCGAGACTCTAGAGCAGACGGTCTAACTTTTGCGCCACGTCAATAACGAAAAAGTTGGACAAAATACGAATAATTGTTCAATTTGCTATTGATTATGATTTCTTTAAACATTATCCTTATTCCGAAAGTGCTGGAAGAACGTTCTTTATGCCCCGAAATCATATAAAATTTAGCCGTCTTTTGATCAACTTCGTACACTGACATTAAATGAATTGAAGTAATGTGGAATTTTCAGAAAAAAGTAAAAGCGCACAACTTGCTCCAAGCATTTTTCAGAAAAGTAAAAACAAGTTTCGATAATAGATTGATCTAGGTTTCAAGTACATAGAAACTATCTGTGAAACAAGTACACTGTATGTGACGTCATCGCAGTCAGTTCAGCAAGATCGAGGTGAGGTATATTTTTGTTTAAAATATCAAATATGAGAAATTACGAATTATTAAGAAATAGTTTCCGGCGTATTTACTTTGGGCATCGTAACCCCAGATGCGCAATTGTGCATGCAAGTACAATGTATCGATATGAAGGTCATTCAATGAATAATGCAAAACGTATACGTAATCTTGAAACCGAAAAATTATTTCGTTTAATATGTATTCTTCAGCGATTTGTGTAAAAAGCACATTTTCAACATTCACTTTCATTTTCAGAATTTAAGGACAGATCATATAAAAAAGATTGCCTGGATTGGTCTATATTTGTTGACCAAATTTCATTGCAAATGATGCAAATAATAATTTTCTAGCTCAATGTAATGGACATTCTTACTAAAAAATTTGCATTTTTTTCTGAAGAGGAACAAATTACAGGGTTTTCTGTGAAAAAAGGCTCTTGAATAAAACTTTTTGTTTTGCATTTTTTGAAAAAAAATAATTCAAATAATTTTATAATTATAATAATATGCAGTTTATTGCCTTATTTTTTGAAGGACCGTTGTATGCATTACCAATCTTGTATTCCTTAAAACAAATGAAATACCTTTCCTGCACAACAATCCTTCAAAGCCTTCAGCACATCCATTTGAACAAGCCCCATTAATTTGATTGCATGTTTCAAAATCTTTGCAATATCCACAGATTTGGTTACAACCGATACCATAAGCATGTTTTACGCATTCTGAAACAGGATATTTGAATAAAGTTGACTGAAAGGTGTTTCTAACACTTTTTGTTAAGATCAACGAAATATCACGGACATTTTTTTTTCATATAGGTCACGAATAACATGAAAAAAATATCAGATCAAAACATATTTCAAATCTGTGCAGGTAAAATAAATATTTCCCTGTAAAATTTCATATTAATTTAAACGACATCGATGTGCCTTTACACGCAGTCTAATAACTGTATGTTGCCTAAACACGCAATAAAAGTTATTGTTAGAACTGTGACTTTTCCATGGACTTTCCAATAACATTTAATTAAACACTTCGTGAATCTAGATCACTGATACAGCAATGAACTGATTAGGTCCTTTGAAATTCATAAGATTTTATCAGTGTCTATTACAAAAACTTTTTATAAGCAATTAAAGAATACATTTTATCTTTTAATGTAATCAGAGTACAGCACATTTAAAAATCGTAGGAAATGCATACCGTCAGATTCAGATTTTTGCTATGACACAAGGAATCTTTTGTCTAGGTCTATGGACATTACCCCAGAGATACAAGACAAATTAAATTCATTCAGCTTTTCTTCGTTTTTTAACATTAGTTGTATTTTTTTTACCTTCACATCGTTCTCCAGTGAATCCAGGAAAACATCGTAGGCAATTTCCTGATTCTATGTCACAGTATCCATCACAATGTTTAGGGCATGCACTTGAACAATTAGAACCATAGCGTCTAGGATCAGAACAACCTTAAACATTGAACAAGTTTAATAAAATAATATCTTACATTTTTCCCGCTTCAGATGGGATTGATTTGAGACTCAATAATTTACTTACCGTATACCTCCACCTCACAAAGTTCAGCAAAAGCAAAAAAGGAGTGTTCAGCTGAATTATTGTTATTTGCAGGTCGTTCGTTGTAGTAAATGACATATTGTCCAGGTACAGGACAACTTATTTTAACTATAGCTGGTATGGTTGCTCTGGTGTAGTTTCTGTCGTGGAAACATAAATGGCCATCTTCCATGTTTGTTGTATTTGATACGTACAAGGAAAATCCCATAAATCTTCCCGTGAATTGATTTGATGAATCTAGAAATATAAAACTGGAGGTTGGAAATACTCGTATAATTTGATACTTACATCCGAAGTCCAACAAATCTTATAAAATTTCAATTTTAGTAACAATGACAAATTTAAATCATTATTCAAAATAAAAAAAAGACATTTAAATGTATGTATTTAAGTCTTGTCTACTTGCATTCATCATATCATAATCAGACTACAACTATATTTGGAGTAGCATTTTGAGAATATTTCACAGAAATTTCTATTTCTAGTAACATCAATCATTGAAATTCAAAACCTATGCATTAATGCAATCTTCTTATTTGTAATTTTTACTGTTTACAAGAGTGACATGCAATGATATATCATATTATGTTGCACTGCACTCTGTTCCTTCATTTAACTGAACTTCAAATAAATGTTGTCAAAATAGAAAATTTCAGATGCTGAAACATTACAAAATACTTACTCCACACAAGATGGTCAGTTCTGTAGTGTATCATTATATTATGTATGCGCTGAATGTCTGTGAGGTTAACCCACCAGGTGGCAGTTGTCCTTTTATCAGCTGATACACCACACTGTCCCCCATGATATGTCAGGTATGTTTTCAAACCGTCAACAGCTTTATGAGAACCAGAAATTGTGTCGTTATGTGATGAACTCTGCCAGGTGGGTTTTAAAAGGGCCAGGTTTTCTAAATGTAAATAAATCTGAAGAATCATACTGTACACGTATTTATTTTCGTCCAGTATTTTTTTTTTACTTTTTGCCTAAGTAACACTTGAAAACAATTTTAACAACATTTACTTTTTGCTCAGTCACGGTTCTGTTTTACAAATTGTACTTTTTTCTTTGAATTCGCTCCGTTTTAGATTTACCTAAATTGGTCCATGGCAAAAATCAAGAAAATAAAAATTGGCGAAAATTACCTCCATACAGAACTTTTAAAATCTTTCATATGTAAATTTAATTCTGAACAAAGCCTACGTCGCATCTGTTTTATTAAGGTGATATAAAAATGGATGTTTGACCACAGAGTAAAATATTTAACCTATCCATGAAAACGTTTGAAATGCGCTCAGGTCAAATTGTAGGCATATTTTTTTTGTAATTGTTGTTGCATTCCTTGATGTTTGTCAGAAACATAATTAACCGAATTCGTTAACAACCAGCACAAGATACATGCATGTTTAAAGAAAATGAAGATATACCTAAACTTATATAGACTATGTTCTGTGGGAAAAATACATTTTGTCGACACCTCGAACTATTGAGAGATTTTAAAATGCTAACCCAAAGAATAATAAAACAATAATAATAATGGTTAATTGTTCAATGTACATTGTAAATGTCCCACATCCGTACATTTTGCATAAAAATTTAAAGAAGATTACTTATATGCAACAATTTTGCATAAGCATAAAGCAGCAATTCTCCCAATCACTCCCGCCAAAGCATTTGGGAAACTTTTATGGGTCAGAGAAGACTGATTTCAATGTTTTGATAACAACGTCAAAACACCTAAACTCAATTTATCAAAATGTAAGATAAAAGTTTTTCATGGTTGAAGAGGAAAAATATAGCAGTAAATTAGCTTTCTCACCGTAAGCAGAAGAATATACGAAGAATCCAAGGAAAACAAAAACGATATACATAACTGTTCATATAAAAATCTTAAACTTAAAATTAAGCTACATATACACTGAAACGGTTACTCCTAAATATCAAATCTTCACTCGCAGCAATCATTATATTTCATACAGAACGCTAACGGAAATTAGTTCTTCAAACTTGTCAAACACTTAGAAGAAGCTGTTTGAAGAATAAATTAATTTGTTCGTAGCGCATGATTCAGTATAATTTAATAGAATTAGGATGATCATGCTTACGTTAGTTAATTAATGTTGGATTAAAATATTATATTTAAGAATTATGAGTCAGACCTGAGATCATTTTATTCAGCCATTTTTTTTTCTACATTAAATATTTAATACCAGTACACTTTTTTCTTTGTTCATTTTTATAAACTATACATGTAACAGCTTAAACGTCATTTTCTAAATGGTAATATTCTACAGTAATTATAAGGGAAAGTGTTCCAGGCTGATGTGTCCTATGTTTAGAATTGCCAGGAACGTTTACAACTATGCAAGAAAAATAAGAATTTAATTTGCTTGAGATTAACCCTGGAAACAGATGTAAAAATGAAAAAAAATATTTATATAATATAAAACAATAAGGGAAATATTTTATGTTAGCAGTGTCCTCAAGCTGCAAATATTCCTACTTATGAATAAGGCATACTACTGCCATCCACGAAAATAAATTAAGGTCTAAATGTTAAAGGTATATTTCGTGTAAAATTGAACATGTAAGTGATACTTCTATAAGAAAGACAACTCAATATGTAAATTTAGCATATGTGCAAATATTCAACAATACATCTAATTTGTTCGCCATTATCAATATTCAATTAATGTATATACTCAGTTTAATCGAAATTCCTTTTAAACAATGGTAGTACGAGACATATAATTCTTGATAATTACAATAAGACTATAGGTTTTGTTTTCAAACACAGTGTAATAAAAAGAAGAAGGATAGACCCAATATAATAAAGATGCATGTGAACCACGACCTTCACCTACATAGTCCTGCCAATTTCCATCGGGAAATTATGTCATCTACTAATTCCAAGACAAATATTGTAAACGCTTTTATTGCTCCGACATACCCACAACGTCTCGTGGTGTGATGCAATTCGAATTTTAAGGACAGATGATACATTTTTAAGGAGACTTAATATTATGTCAAAAGTCTAGAAAAGTGGATATTTCTTAGAATATTTTTTTCTCCTTAGAGTCAAAAAATGAATAAGATTTAGACAGTTTAGGTTTACAGATAAAGGTAAATTTTGGAATATGTTAGCCTGGGGCGTTACATATGTGTGTAATATAAATTTGAGTAAAAATACAAAGCCAGGGGAAATTAATGGAGAAAAGAATAAAGATAAAAATTGGCCTATGTCAGAAAAATAGAGGGAGAGAAGTGGATGAAAAAGCAATACGTGTGTGTGGAGAGTTGGGAATTGGGAGAGGGGTGAAGGTGTTTGAGGGTGTAGATGTGACGATGTTAATTCTTGTATTTGAGAGAAAGAGAGAGATTTTTTTTAAAAATGAGAGATATGGGTATAAAAAAATACATAAATTTAAAGAAAAAAGACATGTTTGTTTTCTAGCTCAGTCTTGTTTGGAATATATGAATTTTTTTTAATATACGGACTAAAACTATCTCGTTTAAAAAATACTCTCAAATGTGGAACACTAGCAAGTTTCACTTCTCTCTTTAAATATCAAGTCTCATTGTTTTTTACTTACATTTATTTTGTGATCAATAATCTTTACTTTTACCAAACACTCTTTGCGTACACAGGAATACGATGACTTCATTTGTATAACAGAAATTGAACAATAATTTGATCGATTGCGCGAAAAGGATTAATGTGACACACTTTGAAATATTATGAATGACCGCCAATTGCTCAGCAGAGTCATGTGATTTCGTAATGCACAATGCATATATTCTGCCTTCTTTGAATTATTGTCTGACTATTTGGTGGTAATGCACCAGGTGCTTGCATAAAAAAGAGTTTTTAAATTGCAAAAAAGGGCAGCCCGGACTACATTAGATGTGGCTTATGATGCCCCTTCATCATCATTATTTGAAAAAAAAAAACTTGGATGGCTGATCATATATGAGTTGATTAATTTTCATAAATATATATCACTGTACAAAACACTTCATTGTATGGTACCTAATTTTTTAAGAGACTCATTTGAATTTATTTCTTCTAATAATCATGTTCTACGTTCTGAAACAAGCAATGACCTTCATCTACCGAAACATCGAACAAATCAATTTAAAAATTCTTTTCATTATTCCAGTGTTCGTTTATGGAACAAATTACCTTTGCATATACCTTTTTCACCAACTGTACCAGCATTTCGTAAAAATGTAGAAAATTTCATTATAACATGCTGCAACTAAAAGAAATATAACTCAATGTCCTAAAATCGAACTTTATTCCTAATTGTATTTGTACGTCATGTTTTTGTATTTATTATGATATTGTACAATGTTTTTATAATTGTATTATTGTGAATTTGTTAAGAGTGCCCCGAGGAAGACTAGTGTTTTGCACTTATCGGGTTACCCTCTTCAAATAAAGTATTATTATTATTATTAACGAATATTGATTTTTAGCCAGACTGGAGTGAACTGTTTATATTAATTTGTTCTACTTAAGTACATAATATACAAAATACAATCAAACCTGAAGCCACAATGATTTTTTTTTTATTTTGAACATATTTCAAACATCTTTGGCACCTTAAAAAGGTTGCGTAAGAAATATATCCGTTATCTGGGTTAAGATCGACGTATACCCTTGCTAGAATCCTCATAACTATTTTTATCCATTAAACATTGTCAAAATACAATGAGTTGGATAAAAATAATATTCAACTGAAAATCATGAATGAATCTTTTTATCACATGGTTTGAGCTACTGTGCTCGATTAGTAGAACGCTCGCTCCGTGATGGGGAGGTTATGAGTTTTAATTCTGGCTGCTGCTGATTTAAGCCGACTATGTAGCTCGACACTTTAAAGTGAAAGTAAGTATTCCTTTGCATGAGATCATAAAAACCAAGGTCCTAATCAAGATAGACGTTGACACGTTTGAGATCACTCAAAACTCCATATTGCGTTAAGCGCCTAAGAGCCTAAATTTGAAGTCCGTTACAGTTCATGGTAACGTCTTTATATGAGTGAAACATTTTCAAATGGGATGTAAAAGATAAATTATTCGATCCGTTGCATTATACAAACGGACAGTACCTTTTTTAACAACTGGTGACAGAGGAAGAAAAAAAAAGTCTTGCTGAACTTAAAAAATCCTGTCCAATCATGAAAAAAGAATCACTTTTATTTTATAACATTTTTTCTATTATTCACCCTTTTCCCGGTCATTTGAAGTATTTAAAAAAAAATGCTGTGAACTTATATGGTTTTTCAGTTAAAGGTTTAAAACATATCAGCTCAGCAGAAGGACATTTAAAAGAAATGATATTTGATAATATAAATAAAAAGTATGAATGAAAATAATAGTAGGATCCACCTAACCTTTGAACTAAAAACTATATTGGGATATACATGTATAAGTGCATTTCGGTAGGTACATAATCTTCTTTTTTTTTTTAAGTTTTTCTTCCTTGTCCACACCAAACAAGAGAAGGCGGTTGGGCGAGCTATGTATCTACATGCACTATGGTTCCTTTCGTGTGTTCTTGTGCGTTCTAAGGCATACGGTAAGAAAACAAATTTTAATGCTTATTATTATTTTTTTTTATTTAACAAATCTTGATTTGTACAATAAAAAAGGCTGTAGATGGTCGATGTAGTGAGCGTGGACATAAGTAAATATTTTCATTTGGGTAAGGGAAGTTGGTGTTTATATTTTTTAGCAATATTGACCATTAACGTGAAAAATGAAATTCTCATGTCTTCTTGGGGAATATGTCACATCTTTGATTATTATTTGCATTTAAATAATCAGTGTGTTTTTCCTTTAAATAAAGGTACTATATAACCCTTTTAGAAAGAGCATCATTAGATGAAAGAGAAATGAAAAGGAAAACCTTCGGTATTTTGTACCTTATTTTTCACTCAGTCCCACAGATAAAGACTTAACGGAGACATAGCGGAGACCACTTGCATTGGTAAAT
Organism: Saccostrea glomerata; assembly: GCA_003671525.1. NCBI lineage: Eukaryota > Metazoa > Mollusca > Bivalvia > Ostreida > Ostreidae > Saccostrea > Saccostrea glomerata. The sequence continues at coordinate 179,040 of PRKT01000760.1, forward strand.
GTAATTGTTTGAGATAAAGTTTTGACAAATCCAGGCTACACTGGGCCAAAGGTAAAAAATGATGAACAATTAGATAAATTGCGCGCAATGTGTCAGTGAAAGAAACATCACCCCAAAGTTGACAAGCTCAAAAACCAAAATCGCGCGATCGTTTAAGGGTGTGATAGCCATTATTTTTAGCTGTTTCTCTACATGACGTCAAACACTTCACGCTTATATAGTTCTGAACACTGATTTTATTGCATAAAATCCTTAATTCTCATCTGACCAGTTTCTGTAATTTTTGGTCGTGCAGTACCAAACAATTAGCATATTATCACATCCTTCTTTTCACTTTTCCTCTAAGTATATTTTTGCAGCAACTGTTTGTGGTTTTAAAAAGAATCTTGCAGTTCTTCTTTCGATAATATAATATAAAATGGTCCACAGGTAACATTTGTGTTATTTATAACATAGTATTTCCATAAATTTTCCACTCACCACTAGCCCTTGGACACCTGCTGTTTTTGTTTAATATTCGGCACTTAGAGCCATTGAGCAGGGAAGGTTCTATTTGTCGCAACACCTACGGTCTCGTCCGAATTACCTGTCTCACCCCACAGTAGGATTCAAACCCCCAACGTAATGGTAATCTCCTTACTTCTCCACCCTAGTGCAGATTCTTTAGCCAACATGCAATGCAACAATTTGGGATCGCAGATATATGAAAATATGCTTTAATATACATTAATGTGTGTCAAGTTATGGTAAGCAGTATATTCTGCCATTTTACATGTTAAATATTAGACCTCGCAAATTATTTTTCGATGAACGGCCACATGTAAAATTAGAATAATTGTTTATTATCAAATATTATCATTCTTCAAAAATAAGAAACTATAACATGTGCATTTTAATTTTCAAATGCTCAAATATTGAATCAGCATTAAATCGGATCATCATTTTCATGATTTTTTTTCACAACAGTAATTGTGTCTCTTTGTTTTAAAACTTGACAATCGAGACTCTCGGATACCATTAACGTGTATTTGTTAAAAAAACGGGCATGTATGAGATAATGTATCAAAATATGAAGGTAATATACAAAATGTTTTAAGTAAAAAAAGCTTTTGATAAATATTCACAAAAGGAATAATAAAACATGCAAAAGAAAAAGAAATCTTTCTTTTTTCCATTATTGTTTCCGTGAATATAATTTTCGGATTAAGTACATGTGTATGCGTCTGTGTATGCTTTATGTTATGCATAATTGTTTAAATATTGAAACAGAAAATAGAGTGTAATTCTAAGAACGAGATGAAACACTATTTAAAAAGAAACAAAAAGACGGAAAAAGGTTATAAGTTTGAGAGAAATAAGTGACTTAACTTAGTGCCAATATAGGTAATGTTATGATAATAAAAATCACGATATATTTATAATCATATTTTAAAATATAAATTTATAATAAATCTATACACTGAAGAGAATCATAACACAAAAGACATTAAAGTTGATCATATTTTTGCTGCGTTCCTTTAGGAAACTTACATCTTGATATTTCAGATTAAATATAGAGACCCCTCATTACGGAAAACGTGATTACTTAGTCAATTACCTATTCTGTGTTTTTGCCGCTGCATTGATTTTGCGAAAAAAGAAAAAAAAATCCTTTACATGCTGTTAGAATTTTGCGTAAACCTTATATTCAAATGAATTTTATCTGCATCACACCAAATCTTAAATTTATAGATATAAAGTAATGTAAGGAGATTTTCATTTATCTTGACAGAATGTTATAGTTTAATGCAAATGTCCATTCTTTTTTTATTATTTAGAATCTTATTTGTCCACAACTTTAAAGATATGTGTCAATGAATAAATTTAAGTGACTGAAATTGATAGTGTACAAAATATAAACCAACATATAAAAAAATTGAAATGCATTCTGTTTATACATTATAATAATTATGTATAATGTGCGTAAAGGAATATAACACAGGCAAATGAATATGATGGATATGTGATCTTTTGTGAGAAATTGTATATGCAAGTTGTGTCCGTTTACTGTTTAAAATTTGCTTAGGATAGATTATTTCTTTCATTAATATACAGACCATGATTTCGTGTGGAAAATACCCTTACATATGGACTTCTAGAAACTTTATCTTTTCTTTTTAATGTTCTTGCCTCCCTTTTTTTACTTACATGTATTTTGTAAACAAATCATCTTTACTTTTGCCAACCACTGTTATGGTACACAAGAATACTCCATTTACACAAAATTAACAATAATCTAGTCGGCTGTGCAAAAGGGAGTAATTTGGGACACTTTTAAACATTATGAATGACCGTCAAGTGTTCAGCAGAGTCATATGATTTCATAACGAATATTAATTTTTAGCCAGATTTGAGAGAAACTTTTATATTAATTTGTTCTACTTTGGTACATAATATACAAAATAAAACCAATACTGATACCATAATGATACATGTATTACACTTTGAACATATTTCAAACATCTTGGGCTCCTTAACAAGGTTGCGTAAGAAATATATCCGTTACATATATCTGGGATAAGATCAACGTATACCTTTCCTTGAAACCTGATAACTATTGACAAAATACAATGAGTTCGATAAAACTAATATTAAACTGAAAATCATGAATGAATCTTTTAATCATATGTTTTGAGCTACTGTGTGCGATCGGTAGAACGCTTGCTCCGTGATCGGAAGGTCATGAGTTTGAATCTTGGCTGCTGCTGATTTAAGTCGTCCATGTTGCTCGACACTTTAAAAGGAAAGTAAGGATTCCTTCGCATGAGACTTTAAAAACCAAGGTCCTTATCACTATAGGCCTTGGCACAATTAAGATCACTCACTTCTAACGCGTTTATGTTAAGGAAGCAATTTAGTAATTTTTATGGAAAATGTGTCTTTTTTTTTTAAAGAAAATTAACTTTGATGATTTACCAAAAACCGCTGATAAAGGTAAACAATTATTATCTATTGAATCAAGATAAAAGAATACCCAACGCAATTCAAGTTCACTACCACCACCACGGCATTACCTGACTTCTATTTTTAGCAGAATTTTATTTTCCTTAATAAAAAAAGCTAACAGAACAACGATACCCCGGATTTTAATAATTTCTTTGAGTAAATAATATAGTTGAAAAACATCTATTTTATCTAAAACGTACTGCCAGAATCCTACTGACCCGTCAGTAAAATAATGATTCCACACATTTGCACCGAACCCTACCCGATGTTTTGATTTTTATACATTTGAACCGAGATTTTTCGTAAAACCTTGCTTAACTCGGGATTCTAGAAGCACTTTCCAAGTATTTTAGGAAGCAAACCTTCCATCTGTAAAAATCTTATGTGTTGAAATATACAGATTATTGCTGTTCTGTTGCATTATTTTTGTCACATATGACAGAGGAAAGGCCGACCTGGATACATATTTAGCTGACTGTCTTCGAAAAAAATAAATTAGCATACCTGTTTTAGTAACTTAACTCCATATGAATTTCAGAAAATATTCACGATGTTTGCTTTTAAAACTCTATTTACGTATCTTTGTACATGCTGTCTTAGCCAAATTCTCCTTACACGACAGGATCAATTCCAAAGTTACTCCATGTTCACATATGACGTCATCGGTGGTAGATTTTAATCTAAATGACAGATACAGCATAACAAAACAAAAACATTTTATTTTTGTTTATATTTACACGTTTCTATTCATTTTCTAGAGGTAAATTGTATCACTTAATCTGAATATAACGACATTTTTTATTATAAAATTGACGTCATCTCGCCTACTATGACGTCATAATGTAGCACTAATTTGATCAAAGTAGAATACTTTGTATGCTTCCTTATTACCCCTGCCTCAACATTGCGCTAAGTGCACTAGAGCCTAAATTTGAAGTCCTTTACAGTTCATGGTAAAGTCTTTATATCAGAGAAACATTTTCAAATGGTATTTGAAGGATTAATTATTCAATCCATTACAATATACCAACGGACATAAGCTTTTTTTTAAACTGTTAACAGAGGAAGAAAAACATAACAAAAGAAAACTTTTATTTAATAACATTTTTCTATTATTCTCTCTTTTCAAGGTCAATTGAAGTATTTATAAATATATCATGTAAACACATGACTATTCAGTTTAAACTTTTAAACATATCAACTCAGCAGAAGGACATTTAAAGGAAATGAAATTTGATAATTTAATTGAAAATTATGAATGAAAATAATAAGTTGATCCACTTACCCTTTGAATCAAGTACTAAATTTGGACATACAGTGTATAAGTGAATTTCGGTAGGTTCATAATCATATTTTAAGTCTTTCTTCCTTGTCCACACGAAACAAGAGAAAGTAGTTGGATGAGCTATGTATCTACATGTACTACGGTTCCTTTCTTGTGTCTTTGTACATTCTCAGGCATACGGTAAGAAAACATAAATTTTAATGCTTATCTTTTTGGATTTAACAAATCTTGATCTGTACAGTAAAAACAGACTTTAGATGGTCAATGTGGTGGAAGTGGACATATACAAATATTCTCATATGGGTAAGGGAAGTTAGTGTTCATTTTTTTAGCAATATTGAGCATTTACATGAAAAAATTAATTATTTCTCATGTCTCCTTGGCGAATCTGAAAAAAAACTTTAATTCTTCTTTGCATTTAAATAATCAGTGTGTTTTTCGTTTAAATAAGGGTACTATTGAAAACTTTTGAAAAGAGCATCCGTAGATGAAAGAGAAATGAATACATGTAGGAAAACCTTGGATGTTTCGTACCTTATTTTTCACTCATTCCCACAAATAAAGACTTAACGGAGACCAATTGCATTTGGTAAATGTGATTGTTTGAGATTAAGTCTTGACAAACCCCGGCTACACTGGGCCGAGGGTAAAAAAAGCCGAAAAATTAGATAAACGTCTTGCAATGCGAAACTGAAATAAACATCACCCCAAAGTTGACAAGCTCAAAAACAAAAATCGCGCAATCGTTTAAGGGTGTGATAGCCATTATTTTTAGCTCTTTCTCTACATGACGTCAAACACGTCACGGTTATATAGTTGTGAACACTGATTTAATTGCATAAAATCCTTAATTCTCATCTGACCAGTTTCCATTATTTTCGGTCGTGCGTTAAAAAAAAATCGCATTTTATCACACCCTTCTTTTCGTTTTTTTCTCTGAATATATTTTTGCAGCAATTGTTCGTGGTTTTAACAAGAGTCTTTCAGTTTTTCTTTCGATGATATAATACAAAATGCTCCACAGGAAACATTTGTGGGATTTATAATATAGTTTTTCCATAAATCTATGTTTGTTTTTTATGTCTGTTGTTTAAAGTCCTTCTCGAAAATTTTCCACTCACCACTAGCCCTTGGATACCTGCTGTTTTTGTTTTATATTCTGCACTTAGAGCCATTGAGCAGGGAAGGTTCACTACTGTGACATGGAACCTCGGTTTTAACGGTCTCAACCGAATAACCTGTCTACCCCCCCCCCCCCCCCCC
>PRKT01000760.1:184735-213632 GCA_003671525.1 Saccostrea glomerata
GTAGGATTCGAACCTCCAACGTAATGATAAACTCTTTACTTTTCCACCCTAGTGCAGATTCTCTAGCTAACATGCAATGCAACGAGTTGGGATCGCAGATATATGAAAAAATTCTCTAATATATATAAATGTGTGTCAAATTATGGTCAGCAGTATATTCCCCCATTTTACATGTAAAATATTAGACCTGGCAAAATATCCCTTGATGAACGGCCATTCGTAAAATTAGGATAATTATTGATTATTAAATATTATCATTTTTCAAAAATAAGAAACTATTGCATGTGCATTTTAGTTTTCAAAAACTCAAATGTTGAATCAACATTAAACCGGATCATCATTTTCATGATTTTATTTTTCATAACAGCAGATATGTCTCTTTGCTTTAAAACTTGACATCGAGACTCTCAGATACCATTATCGTAAGTATTTGTTAAAAAAATGGCATGTACGAGATAATGTATCAAAATATAAAGGTAATATACTAGATGTTTTAATTAAAAGAAAAGGTTTTTAATAAGTTATTACAAAAGGAATAATAAATCATGTAAAAGAAAAAAATCTTTTTTTTTTTTTGCTTTTTTTCCATTATTGTTTCTGTGAATATAATTATTGAATTAAGTACATGTATATGCGTCTATGTATGCTTTATGTTATGCATAATTATTTAGATATTGAAACAGAAAATAGAATGTAATTCTTAGAAAGAAATGAAACACTTTTTTTTGAAAAAAAAGAAGGAAAAAGGTCGTATGTTTGAGAGAATTAAGTGACTTAACTCTTGAACTTTCGCAAACAACATTAAACTCAGAATCTTTTCTTCTTTGAAAAAGACTGAAAAGCAACTTTTTCTTTCGAATTCATTGCTCGTGAAATAATTTCCCACTTAAGTGATTTTATTTTATAAATAACATATCAACTAGGTAATTTGAAATTTTTCCTTATTCAAATACATAGCATTGCATTTAGATAAAGAAACAGGGAAGAAATAAAATCTTTCTGTAAATGTTATTACTGTTTTGCGTCTTTTGGTATTTGAGAACATTTAATGCAATAAGGAAAGTGTTAAAAACAGATCGAGTACAGTGCCAATATAGGTAATGTTATGATTATAAAAATCACGATATATTTAAAATCATACATAAAAATATACATTTTGTCAATGCGATTTATTTTTTTTATACCCCCCGCTTGAAAAGCGGGAGGGTACGCAGTACAGTTAAGGTGCGCAATGGAAATATCGACTAAATTTTGTATTTAAAAATGTATTCGTAATCGGGATGGCGATTTTTTTTAGTACATTATTTATATCGGATAACTGTACTTATGATTAATAACTACATATCGAGGACAATTATATTTTATATTAAGACTAGTCACGTGATGCGGATGTCACGCGATTTTAGCACATTGACTTGAAGTATTGATGTTACATATAAATATCACTAGTGCAACGGCATAACCAAGTTAAATTTCCAAGTTTAGTATATAAATATTTTCAACACACATTGTAGTTTTTAAAAAGTGCTGCGATCCTGTTTAAATTCTGCAATTCAATTGTTAAAATTATACTTGTATGACCGAATGCTATATTTTTTGCGGGTCAGCGGCATCAAATTTTGATGTAATTAAGTTGTTTTTAAGATTTCATCAGGATCGCAGCACTTTTCAGATACCTTAATAGTTTTATGGTTGAAATGCAAAAGCTTACTTTGATCTATAGAGTGTATGCCCTTGCACAAGATCGATTTATTAATACCCCACACATTCCACTCCGATGTACTTGCATGCAAATATACGGCAGTGTCAATTAAATACGTAGTGTACAGAAAATATGTTAATAAAATGGTGAAGAAGTTATTAAATTCAAGTTATTGGCCCATAGAATATATGTAAATAATATTTTATTTAATTAGAGAATACATATTTTGTTGAGAAAATATTACTCGATCTGTCTCTCACTGCATACAAACTACGTCACGTTGTAAGAAATGACGTCATATTGACAAGTGTATTGCAATCAGTGACTTGTTTATAACTTGTCATGTGGGATTTAACTAACGACAAAACAACACGCTGTAGTAAGTCTTTATGTAGTTTGATGATTTCTTACTGGTTAAATTTGCAGATAAACTCATTTTGTGGTATTTTAAAGAAATATTGTATGACGTATATTGTGTATGATGTCATAGTCAAGTTTTCCCGTACAAATTAGGCTCCGCCTCCTTTTTGTAACCTTAACTGTGCTGCGTATATAGTGATCGGGATTTTCGTCCGTCTGTACGTCCGTCTAGCTGTCCGTCCGTCCGTCTGTTACGCTTTATCTCTTATCCGCAACTACTCTTATACTACTGAATGAAATTTAATGAAACTTCCACAGAATCCTTATTACATATTGCCATTGTGCACCTCCTATTTTACTTTTTTATTCGACACGTATTTTAGGTTTCCCATAGCAAAACATGAACATTGCCATTATATATTTACCTATGACGTCACACTGGAAGCTTCTTGATAACATTTGATAGAACGAGTTATTCCTCTTTACACATTACCGTATATAGCTCAACACCTGGACATTATGGGAGGCGGGGGGTATCATTTAGAGAGCTCATTGCTCATAGTACCTCTAGTTTTGAACTCATTTTATATTTCGTTCGCTTAGAATTGTTTCAATAACACAATAGTTTGTCATATATTTTTATCTGTGTACCTGTTTGTTTTATTTCATTACTTTATTTACTTTTCACATGGTTTTTACGGAATCCAATCGTCTTATGGATTAAATTTTATCTGATATTAAGCACTCATATTCATACCAGCTTAACACAAAGTTATCCATTGTTGTAGATGTTTGTGTTTGTTTGTTTCTTTGTTCGCAGCACTGTTAAAAGCTTACTATGAGGAATTAACGGGAGACAGAAGTGCAAAAACGGGAATTGTTTTTAAAACTGAATTTATCTTTATTTAGCTGTCTTATCATCACAAATCTTAAATACTTATGGAAATAGCATAGTATAACCTACTCTGTACTGTTTGAAGTTTGGTCCCATCGATGGACAGTCACGTGATGAGTGCATAGTAAGTGTACTGAATGTAGGTCGTAGACATATTCCAATATCGCAAAGGCATACCCTATTTGAAAATAAAAAAAAATTCAAGCTATTAATTGTTTCAGTATACTTTGTACTTTTTGGAAATTGCCGCTGATTTAAATAGAAATTGCGTTTTAATAGTAAATTAGCCCATGTAGAAATATTTTTGACTTTTACCAAATATCTTGTGTACTTGTAAATTCACGCTCTCGATTTAAAGAAAGCAGCAGCACTTTTCAAGTTAAGTAACATGTCCTTTCTTTATATTCAGAAAATCTTTTAGATTTATTTAGTGTATGCCCTTGCGAAAGAACGTTTTAATGAGGCACATCGATTTAAAATGGCAAAGTCGTTTGAGTCGTTTTAAAAAAAACCTTCAGAAATCATTGGAAGCTTGAATTGACGAAGCATAAATTTTCCAGAATGCTACAAAAATCCTGGAATGTGCATTTTCTATGGTAATAAGCAAATTTTTATTAGAAAACCATAATTCCTATAATAATAAATTTGCAAGTTATTGGCTTTGTTATTTATTCAATTCAGGTATGTCACATAAACTCTCAGTCCACATTATACTCAGCCCGGATCGCATCTGGCTAAAATGCTCTTCACAGGAGTTCTTATTACATGTACAGAACAATTATCATAAAAATAAAAAAAAAGATGTTAATAATCAACTTTGTCCGTTTACACAGCTTTTACATGTACACTACAATTTATTTTTTTTCTTAAAGAAAAAAGGAGAAAGTTTTACATTTTAGAGAGAAATATGATTTTTTTTTTTTAATTTAAATGTCAATGTTACTGTCTAAAACATTGTTTTGCTGTGATTCGGCTGTACTTTGAATGTTGTTCACCATCTTCCTGTCATCAGAATAATGCATAAAGCTATTCATAGAAAAGGAAATGATACATAGATTAATCGTTTGCATTTCAACGTCAATCAGTATGGTGACAGACACTATGAACCACCTAGAAAATTATCACCAAGGTCAAAATGTGCTATGTAAAAACATTCTTTTACCCCATGCTGCATTTCGGTCCTATAATATATCAGGATATGATATATACTTTAGACTGATCTCAAATTTACCCACCACTTAGCAGAGCTCTGTGAATGATTCGAGATACCACACTGTCCTCCCCAAGCTCGAATTTCTATCTTTAGTTCATCAACAGCATTGCTGGAGTGGAAAGTCCTTTTTTTAAATGTACTGTTTCTCTTGCCATGTTGGTTTATTTAAAGCCAAGTTTTCTACAAATAAGAAAATCACATTTTATCAAAATATCTAAAAATGATTTTATCAAAAGATTTTAACTAAAGATAAACTATATAATGCAAAGGAAAAGATATTTTTGTTGACATTGGCTATCTTAGCTTTCGATAATAGAAATGCAAAAGTTTTGATCGGGTTCTGCATTCCCTCTGCGCTTACCATTTAAAGCTAAAGAATATTACTGCTTAATTACCCAATTTTAAATCATTGAAATAAATATCAGGTTATACAAAATTTAAATGACACTAACAGACCGTCTTTAAACGAATAAAAAGATTTTTTAGCTGAATTAATTTCGTGACGGGAACAAATAAGAAATACAGTGAAGGATTCCTAATGCTCTACAAAAATCGCCAAAGGTATCATAAATTTTGAGTAAATATCTGAATTTGCAAAGCAGAGGACAGCAAGATAATGTGTTTCATGTTTCCAACCAGATTGTGACTTGCCGGCCCAGTTAAAGAAAATATTTTATTTGTATTTGATTAATTCATCAATTAGTTTATGTATTTGTTCATTTGTAACGATAAGCTTAATATGTATGTATTGTTAGTTGCGCATGAAAATAGAAAATAGAAAAACCAAATTGAAGGGGTTTGACATATTGGTAATTGGAAGCCAAGTTAAAAAAAAAATCAAAATCTTATTTACTTTACAATAGTGTTAAAACGATTTTAATATCCAATTTCCCTATTCAAGACCTTATCAATGGTTCTATCATGCGTATTAGGGCTTTCTATATGCCTGGGAGGGTTTATTAGATATTGTAATCCCACTATTAGACGTTCCTGAATCATGATGAGGGAATATTTGTTTCATAACATACATAAGTTTGATAATTTTTTTTTCTAGGAATTAAATAAAATTCATTAAACATGGTAGAAATGCAAACGAAAAGAATGTTGAACATTATAGAAAGGCAGATGATGTATGGCAACAATGACTTTTGGCTGAATGTGTTTTCGGAAACTGGATGAAATTGTTTACATTGTTATATACATATACTTTTATGCATTACGGGATTACGGGATTCTGATGAGTGTTATACAGAAAACATAATATAGGTGTGAAAGTTCTCCTTCACTGCGAACTTAATAATCTTTGACTAGTTCAAGAAAAATCACATGATTTAAATTTAAAAACAATAACATTAGTACGGGTGAAGTTGGTCACTTGACAGTCAATCTTAAATCATCGTTGAGTTTCTTTGGTCGGATGATTTTAACAAGGAGTATTTTTATTTCAATTCCTTTTTTGAAATGGGTGCATTGCGGAGGATATGTTTTCTTTTATTTCCAGGATTTATTCACGGTTACGGTCTGTTGATGATTTTTTTTTCATAAACATTTCGATAATTTGCATTGTCCATTGATAAATGTATGACTAAACTTTTTTTTCATATATTTTATGAAACTGTGATTTTGATTGCTTTTATCTTAATTTCAGATAAATAACAGAAAAATATGGTGGTTAATACATACATATATAACGTGTTCAGCTAATAAGAAATTGCAATTAAGGATTTTACCCTAAAAACAATACAGTGTTTTATATGTTCGAGGGCTTATCAAAAAGTTTTTGTACTGATGCAATAAAATTAAAACTTAACAAATTATTGATGAAATAAAATAGAGATAATATGATCACCCGGGGTTGTAGGCATTTAAGGTTATGACGTCCGACAATGCCATTCTTTCTTATTGTTTGCTTACTCTACTTCACGAAATTTGCTAGCTGTGAAAAACAATTTGTGGAAATTATACCTGTGGTTTATCATTTTCATGCTAGAATGAATACAATAATTTTTAATTAAATACACAGAAGGCAAATCAAATTGTCAAGGAAAGTATTTTTTGTAGACGATATATGTACAAAAGCTACGTGCAACGCTACATTGAGCTCGACATACAAGTATGATGGCCTGGTAGCAGATAAAGTCATAGACGGGGATACCGCTCAAGATTACACTTCATGCTCTCATACCGCCGTTGGTCAATCTGTTGCCTTTGTTGAAGTGGACATGGGAGAAGTTTATCACTTAAGAAACATTGTTATCTTTTACAGAACTGAAGGTAATTGTAATGCTATTCAAGATATCATCATTGTTTAATCTTTTATTAATTCAACATCGAAATCTAAAATGGTGAAATACAAAAAAAGAAACAAATGGATTCCAAATCCCCCTTCTGTCTATTTTAAATGTAGTGTGACATCTAGTGAGAGATTTGGAAAAGTAGATACCTGACAAGACATCATGATTTTATGCAAGAGGTGCCTAAGTAGATTAATGTGCTACATAAATCTACTAAAGTGAGCTTTTCTAATCGAAGTTTGTTCTTTGTCTGTTTGATATCAAAAAGCCTGGATCTTAATTTGTCGTGGGGAATTGTTGTGTATAAAGTTGAAAAGTCGTAAGTTTTTAAGCTGTTAATTTTTGTAAAGTCTTGTGATTTCAAAGTGTCCAAAAGTTTTTCATCTTCTTTTCAAGAATCACTCGGCTAATATTAACCAAAATTTGCCACAAAGTGTCCTCCAGTAAAAGGGATACAAGTTTTGTTCAAATGAAGGCCACGCCCTCCTCCAAGGGGTAATAATTATGAAATAGGAACAAAAAATGGCATCATTAAAAAATCTTCTTCTTAAGAACCATTGGACCGGAAAAAAAATTCACGAGGAATCATTGTGTGGTAATGTAAATTTAAATCATGATATTCGGGGGTAGGGTTGGGCCGTAATAGACGATCAAAATTAACATATGAAAATATAGGAAAATTTTTCAAAAATCTTTTAAAGAACAGCAAAGCCTTGATTGGTTATATTTATGTGAAAGCATCCTCCGGTGATGTTAATTCAAGTTTGTTCAAATCATGACCCCCATGGGTAGGTTGGGACCAGAATGGACGATAAAGTTTTATATAGGAATATATCGGAAAAATCTTCAATAAATTATTCTCAAGAACTACAAAGCTATGATTGGTCATATTTATATGGAAGCATCCTCAGGTGGTATTGATTCAAATTTGTATCAATCATGCTCCCCGGGATAGGGCACGATGGACGATCAAAATTTACATAGGAATAATCTTTACAAATCTTCAGAACAGCATAGCAACAGTTGATCATATTGACATGGAAGCATCTACAGATAGTTTAGAATTAAGGTTTTCAAATAATGACCTCCAGGGGTAGGTTAGGGCCACATTATGTAAATTCATAGTTAGTCAAAAAATATGTTAATATCCTTAGTGTAGGTTCAATTTTTGTCATATTATAAACCCCTCTCTCCTTTCTAGGGGTAATTTGGGACCACTTATGTATTCAATATTTTCAATACTAAACTGATTTGTTTCCCTTGCCAATGCTCAGGTGAGCGATGTGGCCCCCGGGCCTCTTGTTTTTTTTTCTTCACTTTTTACATTTTTCTCCATAGAGTAGGTCTTAAAATTCCAAACATTATTTCAAGTCATGGGGGAAAATATGTCAATTCCTCTTGTTCTTAAGTACACAGAAAATTGTCTTGAATGAAGCGTCCGAGTAACTTAAACATACTCGGTATTTCTAAATATAAATTATATAAAAATATAAAAATATATTCTGGAAGGCCAAACGAACCAGGTTAATTGGTGTCATGGTCATCGAGGCTCTATTGTATTTCATAGATTCATGGAAACCATACCGATTTCGGAAATTTGAATTATCTGTTACAAGAAGAGGGAATTCAACACAATGGATCATTTGCCACAGAGATACCACAGACTATCCTAGTGTCCCGTCAAGTGTGCAAAATATTACATGTAAAGAATATGCCAGATACATTAAAGTTTCGACAACATATCAGCCCCCGGAAAACCAGCCTCACAGTGTTACTGGTGTGATATTAGAAGTTTGTGAAATAAAACCTTATGGTAAGAATTGCATATATCTTCCTTTTAAGAAACACGGTTCTTATATTTCTAATACCTCCCGCTTAAAAAGGGGAGTATATGGTGATAGGGATTTCCGTCCGTCCGTCTGTCCGTCCGCCCGTCTAGATGTTCGTCCGTTACGCTTCAAATCTGTGTCCAAGTACCTTTAAAGCTTGCCATAGCTTCAAATGCGTTTAAAAGGTAACACTGGATTGGAAGGTCGATTTTAAGTTTAATTTAAAATTATGTCCTTAAATCGACCTATTCTTATAGAGAGTTTCCTAGGCTATATTTAAACATATTTGATGATCACATGACGGTCATTTTTACCTTTTTAAAGTGCATCACATAAATTCCTTTAGCGCATCCCTATAACACAATTATTTATAACTTTTTGTCACGTAAAAAAACTCGTTGCATCCTTGTGAACCAGTAATGTGCTTGGGAAAAGTTAAATCAATACTATGGTACAAAATATTTAACAAAAAATCAATTTACCGACAAATCTAAGGGTATTTTCCACTCAGCATTGACATATTTTGAAAATCAAAACCAAAACCATAATACATTTTCCCAAGCAATATTCAGTTGGAGTGAAAACTCTAACAAATTTTCACAAGAGACCTCAAATTAATCCCCATTAATCACCTGAACCAGGCTCTTTTTTAACACATATTAATAACGCTGCTTCTATCTACGTGTATAAAAAAAGTACAAATAACAAACTCATTTACAAACATATATTTAACACGCTGTATATTGAACAAGAGAAATAAAACATCCTATCATTACAGCTCAAAGCGCGGTTACTTGACATCATTTTCAATTATGATGCAAAGGCATTTATAGTTCTGAGAAGTATATGCACAGAGTACACTGCAATATTCTCTGGGAAGCCTTATTGTACCTCCGTTTTAACCACTTTTTCGAGCCTTTCCGACAAGGATGACAGACGGAAACAGTCAAATGTTTTACACAGGCCCCAATGACAACCCCTTTCCACAAGCATTTAGATATGTATGTAATGTTTATGGTGGTTTTGGGTGTCCCTGTATTAATATTGAATTCAAAGTGCGTAACATGTAAACTTATTTATAGTGTAACGAGAAAAGACATGTAGAGCAAAACAAAATGCAAACAAAGTATATTTGAATTTACATGCACTTTAATATGATGAGATGTTCCATCTTTTTGAATTTACAAAGAAGTAAAGTTAATATTTACAAGCACTAAATACAGTTTTTGGGACACATTAAATCTGATAATTACAGAACTTAAATTTAATTAAATAATATCTTTAATTACAATAATGTAAATAATTTCTATTTTCTATTCTCCTGAATGAAACCACATAAATAAAATCTACCTCATAACTTTTATAGATAAAAAGCTTTTCCTTAAAATTGATACAGCAAAAGAAGTCTGGACATCATACTTAATCTACTACGTAACAACAGGATGAGTTCAACTTTGTTTATTACAATGCAAAAAAAAAAAAAAAAAATTACAAACATAAGATCAAAGAAATCAATTTTCTTGATAGGATTGGTCGTCCATCTTCTTATGTAGATGCCTAATTTTTGGCGAGTACTTTTTATCGCAAACTTGGTCCTTCAAGTTAAATCGCCAGAATTATTATTCGCAAATGTACGGTTGATCAACAGAATTAACATAGATTTCAGCACCATCAAAATAAAAGCGAGTAATATTTTTTCGCGAGTGAAGCTTTTCGCGAAAATACGCGGAAATTAATTCTCCGCGTTTAATAAGAAATCTACAGTATGCTGCAAATCACATAGGCATACACATAAATAAATATCCAAGACAGAGTACGTTTCATTGAAATCCTTTTCACGCATGTTTTATAAAAGAAACAACTGTAAATCCTTGAATTTAAAGTTTTGACTCGACAAAAAAAAAAAAAAAACTGTGCTACTGTTTCGTGGACAATGGTTTCGATGGAAATGAAGAACTGTCAAAATATTTTTTTGTCAATGTGGCACATTTTCTTTTTCAGAGTCCAATACTTTGATTCACATGAAGGTAGTCTTCTATTGGTTTCTTAAAAATATAAGTATATTCTCAGGTATGTCAAGGTTACAACCAAATATTCTACTTGCCTATATGATATGACGTCATAGTAAGCTAAATGACGTGAACATTAGAGAAACCAATTTCTTAAAATCGATATCTTAAATTGATCTGAGGTCGTAAAAATGAATCAAAATAAGCAGAGGCATAATATAAAGGGAATCTTGTCGTTTCTAGGTCTATGTCTTTATTACAGGGGTTAAATACCAAACCGGTGACGTCATTACTGTTGATCTGTTAACCAGAGTACAGTGTATACCCGATAGACCGGATGCATTTCTCAGCACTCCGGATTTATTTTTCTACAACTGATTGGACACTTAAAATTTAATATGCCACACTGTAAATATTTAGTGTTTAGTAAAAATTTAATTTACAATGTAAATGTGCACCCTTGGGTAATTGTACTGAATGCAGGAAAATGAGTTTGGCCATTTTATGTTAGATGATACTTCTAATACTTATTCGTGTTTTTTATATATATAAAACTCTTGTCCCCTATTGGTAACCAAACAAACGTTAAACGTACTATATGTCCGCCAAAAAAATAGTTCTGCAAAAAGTATTTGCATTACTTTGTTCAAGTAAATACATAGATTTTAAATCTGCTAAAGAAATCCCATAGAAGTTATCTTAAACTACTTACTGATAACTTTCAATGATACATCGTTTGAAGATATTTTAATTTCTATTAACTATAGAACACCGGTAAGAAATCCATAAAGTGCGGATATTGTATTGTCAACGAAAAAGATCATACAGTGTGTAATCATAAGTCACACTCATCCCAAATTGAAAGAAATAGATTGTGATTGATGAGCTCGTAAACTTTGTGTCGGTGTTCCTCTCATGCACGTTTGTGTCGTACGTCTAGATTTTTAGCATCTTAACCCCTGTGTTTCTTTTCTGGAAAATTTGAACATTCCTTGATGAAAAGTATAATTTTACCTTTGCAATAAGGCAAAAAAAAATGCGATCACTGGTCATTCGCTCATATTTTGAACTAGTTGATACATGGTTCGACTAATCAGAATATCGTTTTTCCATTTCAATATTAAATTACTGTGAACAACAAATAACTTAATGTATTGTAAAACCATTGCCAGTATGAAACATGCTCGTGTTTTACCATTATGAAATCTGGACTCCCTCCCATAAACATTAGTGCAATAGTAGCTTCTCATAATTTTTTTGTCGATTTAGCTAAATAATTTAAGGAATAAGCAATTCGTCTATGTCACAATGGTTACAGAAATATCTCTTTTTTTTTCAAATTTAGTCTTGTATTATATTTACTTCTATCTATGATACAATTTCTTGAATAACAAAGTTATTATGTACAAAATTTGATTTCTTCTTCAATTTGTTTCATTTAAAGGCTGTAATGTTGGTTCCTATGGGCCATCTTGTACAACATGTGGAGGTTGCCAGCACTGTGACATTGAGACTGGATGCCTAAGTAATCTCAAATTAGATATTAAATTAGATATTCAAGGGATTTCATTTAATTGCAAGAATACATGTATAGAATTTGCTTTAGTACTCTTTCAGATATAAAGATTATAAATAAATAAAACTATAACAAGTATATGTAATTTATATTTTATTATAGTCATCCACCCACCCACTGTTCCCTTGAACAAGAAACATCCTAAAAGGAAATAAATATTTCTTCTGTTAAATAAATTATTGTGATTAAGAATACGCTAAAGTAAAAATGTTTAGAAGTTTTGTTAAATGCAATACTGCACTAGCAAAGAGAAATGTAAAAAAAAAGATTTATGCGTATATATTTCATAAGATTTGAGCTTCAAAAGTTTTATTACCCTCGCCCAAATAAAGCTTTTTTTTTAAGACAATGACTACCTGTTTTGCATACGAATTAATGATTATTTTGCAGTAATCTAAATTACGTAAGCTCAATAGTTAAAACCGAATCTAAGTAACGAAAAATAAATTATGAAATAAAGAATACAAAATCATTAAATGGGTGGGTGGGTGGATAACTAAAATAAAACATTATAGATAAACAGTGCAAACCAAAAATTAATAAAGCAACGAAATTTAAAATTAGAGAACAAAGGAAACTATCAAATAAATAAGGAAATTATTAAATAAAGAAAACGATATTATTAAATAAAAAAATTGAAACTAAGATTCAAATTTTTTAGATGTGCATGGTTATGGCCTAAACCCATTAATCAATTTAAAAAGCACACGTGTTGTATAGCATGACTTAGTGACTCTATAGAACTGATTTTGTTTTGACATTTAAACACTTGTGGAGGAAATAAACAAAAAAAGATAAATGTCAAATTGACAAACGTAGAAAAACAATATGTGCCTGCATCCTAAAATTCGATTTCGAATTTTTTGAAGGAAGGATAACACCATGTAGTTGTTTTGTGTGGTCATTTGGTTTCAAAATGACTATCGTTGCCGTGGAAACCTGCAAAAAGCGGTGAATTTTGCCCGCAGGTGTTCTTTCTGGTCCCTTCAACATTCTTCATGAAATTTTATTTATGTAATGATTAGTGTCTATAAGTGTCCTAATTTTATTAAAAACTTGCAAATTGTCAATAGTTTCGATGGGAATAGGTGAAAAGTGAAAATTAAAAAATTATTTACCTTCGATTTTTAAATCAAAGCGCTGGAAGGAATGACACGAGTGGATTGTTTTCCAAGCTTAGGTTATGGGTACAATGTATTGTTTTAGAGATGAAAAAATGAAAGTATTGTCCAGTTTGGCACGACATATCGTCTTGCTTGCAATAGCAGACTTTCTCGTTATTTTATTCTCTTGGTAAATTATAAAAGAAAAAAAATTAAATTTAGACGTAATTCTGAAATTTAAAATAAAAATAACTAACAGAATAAAGGACATTTCTACGAAAAAGCGCGAATACACACCTGAGCTTTTTTTAATAAAATCTATGTTATGAAAATATTGTACATTACCACGATCATAAATAAAAAGATTTTTTTTGCAGGAATATATCTCCCTTCCTTTATTTGAAATTCAATAAAGTATTTAAATGATTCCAGAATGTGATGATGGATTTTTTGGAGAACAGTGTAACGCCTCTTGTGGACATTGCAGGAAGCCAGATGAATGTCATCCAACTAATGGGTCGTGCTTTAATGGTTGTTCTGAAGGGTTTGAGGGACACTTCTGCAATGAAAGTAAATATAAAAGAAAATGAGAGAAATGATATTCAATAAAACTTGTATAATTTGGAAACAACGGGTTTCATAGAAATTTATCGGATAAAACAACATTCCAAAATTATATAAAACCCGGATAAGATAAGTTACACTATCTCTAAAAATATTATATATTTTTTTCTCTTTAAACCACTAGCATGTTCTTATGGATTCTTTGGAGAAAATTGTCTCAACACCTGTAACGATACATGTTACGGTTGTAACAGGACAAATGGGGCATGTGATGAGGGATGCTACGCTGGTTGGAAAGGAGAATTCTGCCATGAAGGTAAAAAAAACAAAATTTTAGGCTGTTTTTGTTTATTTATTGATTTATTAATTAATTTAATCATTTATCTAATTTTCAGTACCTTTCATGCTTTAAACAGAAAAAAATTGATAAAAAAAATGATGTAGTGTAAATAAGTATTTGATTTTTCAATCAAAGGTACATGTCAACTGCACATATTTTATACGTGATTCTGATCTGATAATTTTTTGATGACGTTCCTGATTTATTGGAGAAAATATCAGCGGCATTTCTTTGATCTCGGCAATAATTGTAGCAGAATGTACAGTATGACGTGACTTCTGGTTCACCAAATGAGTGAAAATGGAATAATATATTATCCAGAATTATAAAAATACTCAGTGGTGTTTTTTAACGCTATCCTTCAATATTTTTACGTAATTTTTTAATGAATAAAATAAGCTAGGACAAAGTCTTCTTTTCTGAGATGGTCATGATGTATTCCGAAGACAAGAGAGATACTGAAATTGTGAATTTTAATTGTTTTAGAATGTAAAGGTGGATATTATAGAAATAACTGCAGCATGCTTTGTGGGAAATGCATAAGACTAGATCCTTGTCATCCAGTTAATGGAACATGTATGCAGGGTTGCGATGAAGGATTTTTAGAGTTCTGTCGGTCACTATTATCGAGAAATTGTGAGAACAAAACCTAATTTTGAAGATAGAAAAATACACGACCGGATGTGAATTGTATAAAATCTATTAAATTCCCAAACATTTTTAGTATCTACAAAATGTATAAAAACATTTCAAATGATTTATCTCTTGGTGATCTTTATCAGAAAATTAAACATCGAAATAGCGTAGTTTGTGTCTTAAAACCGGTAGAAACTTTTAAAAACCCTATTTTGATACTGACCTTACCCTTAAAAAAATATTCTTTTATCCTCTTAATTAATTATAAGAAAACAGGAATGCATAAAAATTTAAAGTTAAACGTAACGTTGAAATTAAAAAAAAAGTCACTAACAGAATAAAGTAGGATATTTCCAAGAAGCCCGTATACACGTCAGAGCTTTTTTTTTTAAATCTATGTTATGAAAATATTGTACATTTCCACGATCATAAATAAATACAAGGGTTTTTTAAGGATTAAATCCCCCTTCCTTTATTTGAAGTGTAAGAAAAATTATTTACTGATTCCAGAATGTGATGATGGATTTTTTGGAGAACAGTGTAACGCCTCTTGTGGACATTGCAGGAAACCAGATGAATGTCATCCAACTAATGGGTCGTGCTTAAATGGTTGTTCTGAAGGGTTTGAGGGACACTTCTGCAATGAAAGTAAATATAAAAGAAACTGAGAGAAATGATATTCAATAAAACTTGTATAATATGGAAACCACGGGTTTCATAGAAAATTATCGGATAAAACAACATTCCAAAATTTTATAACACCCGGATAAGTTAAGTTACCATTATATCTGTTAAAATATTATAAATAACTTTTTTTTCTCTTTAAACCACTAGCATGTTCTTATGGATTCTTTGGAGAAAATTGTTTCAACAACTGTAACGATACATGTTACGGTTGTAACAGGACAAATGGGGTATGTGATGAAGGATGCTATGCTGGTTGGAAAGGAGAATTCTGTCATGAAGGTGAAAAAAAATTCGAAAATTAAGGCTTTTTTCTTTATTTATTTATATATCAATTAATCAATTTATTTAATTCTTTAGTGCCTTTATGCCGTAACTAGAAAAAAAGGCCAGATAAAAAAGATAAATGAAAAAATATATTTTTTAGAATTATTAAAATACTCAGTGATGTTTTTAAACGCTATCCGTCGACTTTTTTACGTAATTTTCTCAGTGAATAAAATAAGCTATGGCAAAGTCTTCTTTTCTGAGAAGATCATGATGCATTCCGAAGACAAGAGAGATACTGAAATTGTGAATTTTAATTGTTATAGAATGTAAAGGTGGATTTTATGGAAATAACTGCAGCATGCTTTGTGGGAAATGCATGAGCTTAGAATATTGTCATCCAGTTAATGGAACATGTATGAAGGGTTGCAATGAAGGATATCAAGGGAGTTTCTGCAATGAAAGTAAGAGTCAATTAAAAATTTACAATTTCTTTTTAAAATGTTTACGTTTTTTAAGAGCATTTGTTTCAACAATTATAGGATTGATGTTTGTTTCAATATATTATACTTTCAGCATGCGAAATAGGGAGATTTGGCAGAAACTGTATGGAAATATGTAACAAAACTTGTTACAGTTCTACGTGTAACAGAACACATGGTAAATGTGACAATGGATGTCATCCAGGTTGGGAAGGCGATTATTGTCATCAAGGTAAGCGATTCACCAAAAAAATATTGAAAGATCAGACTTTATCGGTATGGCTACCTTGGTGTTAAGGATAGATGATACATAAAACAGGTCCAAAAATGTGAAAATAAGAACCCGGGTAATGTTAAAATGATTGAAATGAATACGTTTAACTGCGTACATTTTAATTTTTTATTCAAAATTTCACAAAAATGGGATTTGAAGCGAAAAATATTTGTATAGATTAATAAGGATAGGTTCAGAAGGGCAGACTTTTGAACATCAGAGAATGTTCACAATTTCTTTATATTCTAGAAATTTGTTATTTGTAATATTTGCAATGATATTAGGCAAAAAACATATACCTATCTAGGTATCCATTTTTTTGTATCATCTCTTCTTAAATCACTTTGACCAAAGATTCAACAAGTAAATTTTTTATAACCAAAATCATCAATTTTTGGAGAAAATGGTGTGACAATAAATAAAATATAATCACTTGGGTAAAAAAGATCAAACTTATTAAGATTTGAATGAAATTTAAACATATAAACATAGACATCCTAACGTACAGAAAAAAATACCTCGAACTGTCATCTCTGGATCAATGGTTATATGAGGATAAAACATTTTCAAATGTATTTTCTAACGTCAGAAGGATATAATAAATGATATTATTTTGTAAATATTTTCCGTTAGCACAAGTTTAAATCGTAGAACTTGAATTTAGGATAAAACCTAAAAGGGTATCAATCGTTTGAAATAAAAAAAAAAATACTAGCTACACGTAGATCAATTAAAGATATAAATATGAAGAATCGACAGGTAATGGAAATTATAACTGGATCATTTGTTCCTTTTAGAGGTAGGATGAGGCCACAATAGCCTAAGAATGTTTTATGTAGGGATGTGCAGAGTAAAAAGTAAAGATCTTTAAAATGCTGTAAGGAACACAGTCAATTTTTTTTAAATTCTTAGCAGCATTCACGCATGTTTATGTTGTCAATACATTTTTAAATTTGTTAAAATTACGAAGAAGTAAGACTGAGACAAAATAAACAAACAAGATTTTACTTTAGTAAAATAAAGCAAGGAAATATATTTTTTTACATTGCACATGTACAGATATATAGAAGAAAAATCACTTCTCTAGGCACAGGGAATGTAATCTTAGTCGGTATATTCGAGGGTTGTCCAAAAAGTTCGTGGACAGTGACTTTTTTGTCAAAATAAATTGTTCTATATGCATTTGTTGTATATCAAAATATTTCTTATGAAAAACCAAGTCAGAATGGTTTAATTTTCGTTGATGAAACTTAATATTTTTGTAAAGATCAGAGTCTTTAAAGATCGCATATTGTGCGCACGGACCAGTCTGACGTTAAGCTAATTTCATTATAACGTTAAACATTTGGATTTTGACTGAACACATGTTAATGGACACATACTACATTTCTTTTTTAAGGCGCTACGCACTTCCAAGTGCTTGCAAAAATCTTTAAATATAGATTATAATTTATTAATTTTTAAAATTCAAAAAAATGCACAAAAATTAACGAGCGTCATCTAAATAAACAGTTTGTATACACAAACTGCACATCCAAGTCCGACGCAGAGCTAGATTTATAACAACGTCATGAATAGAAATATCCATTTTCAGAAAATTACATGTGTTTTTAAATTCTTGTAGTGTCTTCAAATTTGTACACACCGTTAAAAAATCGTATATACCAATCTGAAATTCATACACTAAATATATTGCAATAATTTTGAGTTGTTTAAAGAAATATTTTGTCTCGTACGTCGTTTGAAACGTATAAAAACTAATTTTTTGGATCGGACGCTGTCCCGTGCGGAAAGTCGACGTCGCTTTTTTTGTCGAGTTTTGACACATATTTGTTAGGGTTTTTGTTAAGTATTTGTACTGTCTATATAGTAAGCGATACTTAAGATATCATAAAATGATTATAGCCTCTTTATTTGTGTTACATAAAATTTTTATTAATTTTTGACTTGTATAATATAGAAAATAATCATTTTAATCTAAACACTTTATATCAGAATTTATGTCACTTTAACACTGGTCCGTACGCACTATCCGCGACCTTTAAAGACCCCGATTTTTACAAAAATATTAAGTTCCATCAATAAAATTGAATCATTCTGGTTTGTTTTTTCATAAGAAATATTTTGATATACAAAAGACTTATATAGAACCATTTCTTTTCACAAAAAAGGCATTGTACATGAACTTTTTGGACAACCTTCGTAAGGCATCCATAGGGTATGTGAATTCAAGTTAGAATATGACTCTTGGGACTATGTTTGCTCAACAATATGTGCAAATTGTTTTTCATGTAAAGAAGAGTAGGGGATTTATAAGTTTCTTGACCAGCGAGATCAGGATGACCCAGACGTCCAAGTAGATCGTTTGATCATTGGTTTTTGTGTTTTTAATAGGGGTCAATTTGCTCTGTGATAATATACCGGTATTTTATTTCTTATTTCTTAAGACTGTAATGATGGGTTATTTGGCGAGAATTGTAGCGTTACTTGTAGATATTGTGAGAAGTCAGAGGATTATAACCCAATAAATGGGACGTGTTTGAACGGATGTTCAAGGGGATAAGAAGGAGACTTTTGCAACAAAGATATACCAAGCATGAAGTTATGGCATAAATGCATTTTAAATAGTTGTTATCAAAAGAGAAACAAAACACGCTAATTACAGGAATTTTCCTTCCCTTCCAGCATGCAGTCACGGATATTTTGGAGAAAATTGTGTCAGTACGTGTAATAATACATGTAAAGGATGTAACAGAACAAATGGCGTATGTGAGAATGGGTGTCATCCTGGATGGAAAGGAGAATTCTGTCATGAAGGTAGATATTTTTCTTCATTTACAAGGACATAATTTTAGAGTTTACCGTCCTCGGATGCTTTCAAGATCAACGTTATAATAGATAAAGAAAAAAATCAAGCAAAATTTAAATTCAATACCTTTGAACTGCAGATGATATGTATATTTTATTTTAATCATAGTATGTAACAATGGATTTTATGGAGATAATTGTAGCAGGGTTTGTGGAAATTGTTTGAGGTCTGAACAATGTCAGCCAAATAATGGGACGTGTGAAAATCGATGTGATGAGGGTTTTAGAGGGATATTGTGCAATGAAAGTAAGTGTGCTAGAATAATTATCGATGTAATAATCGTATTTTGAAACGCTATACGTATTAATTTAATTATATTTTATTTCATATATATTTTTTTGCCTTTGTTGCAAAATACATGTGAAAATACTATTTATTTATATAATGATATGTTTTACAGCATGCATGGACGGAACATTTGGACGAAACTGTCTTGAAACATGTAATAGTACATGTAAAGGATGCAACAGAACAAATGGTATCTGTGACAATGGATGTCATTTTGGTTGGCAAGGAGAATTCTGCAATGAAGGTAAGGGCCTATAAGGAAATCCATTTTTTTTCTTTTTAAATTTTTTTTATAGGACAGACTTATGCAATCAACATCCTAATATGGAAGACTGGTTAACTTAAAAATACATTGTAAGCAAATACAGTATATCACAATTTTTAAAGCGCAAAAATATATAATCTTTACATCCAATGTAACCACTTTTACGTTAGACATGATTTCGAATTATTTTACACACACGGACATATTAAAGTTGAGCTTGAAAACACTATAAGGTTATAGCATACAGTGCAAGGGAGGGGGGAGGGTCCGAAAAAATATCAAAGCCTCTATTTCTTTTATGATCTGGCAAATATTTTCGATATATATGAGCAATTCAGACCTAGAGCTAAATTTGAGAGGAGAATAACTAAGGACATCTTTTGCATTATATTTATTTAAAAGACTAAATGTCGAATGTTGCAAAGCTTGTACAGTCCAACATAAAATATCAAACATTTTTACAAATCTTATAAAACCAATAAGGAAAAAAAAAACATTTGAAAGAAATAACCAGAGGACACGCAAAAATATAAATCCGGGTCTGTTTTTTAGATAAAGTTCAGAAAAACATTTTCTTCTCTATGTAATGTAAATTTTGTGTAAAAGATTACAAAATAGATATCTGGTCAGAGCTTGCTCTGAGCAAAATCAATTTTCAAAGCGATGTCTGCTACTCACTGATAAGTTGATGCTACACTTACTTTATTGTTTGTTTTTTATATGATCAGAAAAATGTTATCTTTTTGCCCCTTTTCCACAGTAGACAGGTTTAAACGATTATAAATTATTAGTTAAAGTAGACCTTGAGTTGACATCGACAGACGGAAAATTAAGTTTTACGCTTCCAGTGACAAATATTTCCCCAAAACATGTCAAAAACAGCAAAAATATGCAGTTTCAGACTACTTCCGGTTTGGCCGGAAGTGACGTCACCGGACGTATTTTGTTGACATCAGTAGATTATACCAGAGATTTTAAACAACTTTGCTTCTTTGATGTATAACAAATTCTCAATACTTTTTGAGATATCTGGAAAACAATTTTGGCCCCTCTAGATCCCTTAATTTAGGGGTCAGCCCCTTTTCCGACGTATCATCTGAAAGATATTCTAATTCTGCACAAATTATGTTCTATATGTTTTAACAAAATATCTTTAGTTTAAAAGATAAAAAGCAAACTATGAGTAACTGTTGGATCTTTTAAACGTTCTAATTTTTGACCCCTATATAGCGCCATTTTGAATACAAAAATCGAAAAACAAAAACCGATGTGCACAACTTCAATCCTTTTACTATCTAAAATTAGTAGAATTTCTGCTCCAGCTTTAGCCGTTTTTGAGCCTTTGTCTGGAAACGAAAGCCTATAAATTTTTGTTTAAAGGGAAATAACTCAAAACCGGAAGTGACTTTTTGAAATATTAGACAGCATTCTAATACAGTTTAGGAACGTCTATAACCTCTGAAAATTTGAGTGAGATTCGTTGAGAAATGAGTGAGATATGAGGCCTCAAAGTTGCGGTCTAGGAAGCAGAAGAAAAAAAAGAATAAGAATCTTGACCAACAGAATCAGTAGAAGGTCTTCCGTTGGAAACGGAAGACCTTAATAATCCAGAAAATTCAGATTTCTGCATATTTCTACTCTGAATTATCTGGATTATAGTTTTAATATTTTTCATTATTACACAACAAAATTGCTCTATTCTTAAAATTTAAGAAAAAATTGAATTTTTAAAAAAGTGTTAGGATCTGTCAATCAAATGCGTCTATAAATTCGAAGCTGTAACAACTTCCAGAAAAAAAAAATAAGAATTTATTATTAGTATGAAATGCTCTCTAAACATAGAGGTCATGAAATTATTCAGAAAATTTGAGGAAATATTAACATCAAATCTGTGTCTATGCACCTTTAAATCCGTTCTATAACGAGGTTTTAATCATTGATGTTCTACACTTTTTGAGTTTTTTTAAACGCAAAAAACAAGATCTTTTAACATTGACCTCTTCCTTTGGAACTACCTCTGACGTCGACTTAAATTCGAGGAAAAATTCATTTTGGTGGCTCTATGAAATTATTTGAACAAGATCCCTTGAATATTTTTCTTTGGAATTCCCAATCATAGCATTTCAATAACAGTCATTTGGTAGCATATATAAATGGAATTTTACTTCTTATTCTTAGTTTTTAAAATTACGTGTTTTATAGCTAAATCTGAAAACCATATGAAAATAAAATTCATAATCATGTGTTTGATCCGTTAGATTTGGATATTTTTCCTCTGTTTCTTCAAATTTTAGGTAATTATTCTAATTATTTTTTCTAATTGAATTGGTAAGCTTTTAAGTTTGAACTTAAGTTTTGATTGATATCAGTTTTTAAACAACACCTAAGTATGTTTTTTACATGTACAAAGATACGAGTACATGTATTCAATAACAAAATTCGATTAACGAAGTTCACTCTCCAGCTTTTTAGTAGATGTAATTATCTGGGCTTTTTTTGAAATATTCTTTATAATGTATAAGCTATTTAGTATTATTTCCTCTTCCTTGATATTCAAAGCACTTCACTTGTTTAGATTGAATGGACCATTCATTACACAGTAAACATTAGTTTCTTTCCACACTCGATTTTTGGCCTTCCAGATCCTACAAAGTCTTCCTGTTAGAAATAAAGGAAATATTTTTCAGATTTATTAAAAATATTGATCAAGTTATTAAAAAAATCGTCAATTATCTGGTTACTCAAGCAACATGCATAATAGCGGATAATGATTTGATTATTACTGGTCTTCAATTTATACCCATTTTTATCAATAATGACACCTTACAATGTGTATAAAAACAGGGGTAAATGAAGGGGATGTGGTATTTAAAGGGAAATCAGCGAACACACATATAATTTAATGAATCACGGGGAAAATAATTCTTTATATATTTTTACATCGGGTAACCGAATGTCCAAACAAATTTTAAAATATTTGAATTGATCTGGAGTTGCATCTCCGGTGATTTTATAAGAATTTAAGGCGTACAAAAATTTAAATCACCCTATTTGTCAAAAAGTTCATAAAAATTTACATTTAATCAGTATGTCAACAAAACAAGAAGTTACAGTATTTAAGTAAATGATTTACAAGCGTCAATTAAGGCAATGGTTTTGAATTACATTCATTCTAAAGGAGTGAATGAACCCTGTAAAGTTGGGACTTTATTAGAACTCTAACAGACAAAACAACTGCTCTTGTGGAACAGACAAATTGACAAACCTTCATATTCATTTCTCAAATTCTTATCGTTCAAAATGATTATAAATCAAAAAAAGAAAGCCTAATCCCCAAACCACATTATTTACTCTCCTCTGTAATTATTGAACTGAAACAACCATCCCTGGAAACTGAGCAGAGTCTCTCCATCTAAAGGTTATACATATAGTAGTTAAGTCAACATATAATAAATAAATAAAATCTTAGAGATAAATTCTTTCACAGGGTGTTTGAAATGTCCGTTTCTCTTCTATTTCAGGTTGCAATTTTGCATCAGCAGCATATTACTGTAATTACTACTATGGTTACTGCTACTATTACTACTACTACTATTACTATTCCTCCTACAGTAGCGCAGGGACCATTGCTGGAGCTGTTGTGGGTAGCATTGTTTTCCTAGTCATCGTAGCGGTCGTTGTTATAATTATCTGTTGTAAGAAAAAGAACCGACCGGGAATAATCATTCAAAACACACCTGCAGTGAACACTGTGACTACAAGTAAGAGTGTTTCTAAATTATTGTGTCCAAATCCTTTTATTTTTAGATGTACAGTGAAATTCAGGTGACTTGACTGTATAGATTGATTGATTGTATACTGTTTAACGTCCCTCTCCAGAATATTTCACTGATATGGAGATGTCACCATTGCGGTGAAGGGCTGCAAATTTAGGCCTATGCTCGGCACTTACGGTCTTTGAGCAGGGAGGGATATTTATCGTGCCCATCTACTGTGACACGGGGCCTCGGTTTATACGGTCTCATCCGAAAGACCGCCCCATTTAGTCGCCCTTTATGACAAGCAAGGGGGTACTGATGACCTATTCCTGGATCCCCACGGGGCGACTTGTATAGAAGATAGTGTAAAATTCTTAGTATTTATTATAATCGATGACTAAAAGCCCAAAATAATAATAATCAGAAAGCACAAAGTAAAAAAGTATGAAATTTCTTGCCACATATTAATTTACAAATTCATAACATCCGCTTAACACGTAACAGATATATTAGGATTAAATAAGTAAATAGAGACTGCTGTAGAATTAATTATAGTCTGAAAGAGCTTTAAAACTGCTTGATAACAAAAATTTTTTCATAAGAATCTCAGGTATTTGAACTTTTTTTCAATTAAATTTTCGTGGTTTTCTAGGTATGAAGCGACCACGTATTTAAATCCAGCATAAAATGTAATTTTATCATAGATGTTACTTGTCAATACTTCTCCATCCACAAGCCCTTAAAAACCACTAAATACACCTATATTTGATCCCACTTAAATATGTAATTTGACAGTATTGTAATATGTTTTTTTTATCATTGCTATGCAATCTTTTTTAAATGGATGGTATCTTTTGTACTGATGTATATAAACTTTTTATGAATTATACAGAAATAAATATAGAAAGATTCAGTAGACCCAAATTAACAAGAGTCTATCCCGTTCGCCGCAATATTGGAGGTAATCATGCTGATATTCCTTCATTATTCCACCAACTTGTGGAATAAGAACATTGTTTTTTTGAAAAAAAATTGTCAGAGCATATTTCATTTCATACTATTCATTCCATGAAGATTCCCCTAATATTTCAAACACACCCTTTAAAATTTTTTAAGACAAAGAGAAAAATTACCAGTTTGACCACCAAGATGGCGACCAACGGAAAATATCTCTGTTAATTTGGGTCTTCAAATTTTTTTTTTAATTGAGGACAAATCTTTTTGTAATGTTTTCCGCTAAAGTTTATGATCAAATTCAGAGATGAATCATCACTGAATTCAATTGTTTATATAACGTCAAAATGATGCCGATGTACTTTTATGTCCAGTTCGTTCCTTTTTGATGCGACTGACTTTCAAAAAAAAAATTATTTTGTCTTTTTTTATGAATACCATTTTCGGAAATAATTGGAATAAAGGAATAAAATGTTTTCCGGTTTGAATCTTTCTTGTCATTAAGGTCAAGATCTAGTAAATGAGAGGTGCCTACAGATTTCTCAAATTTGAGAAATAAATTCCTTTAATGATGCTTTATAAGTTTAGCTTGGTCAAATAAGGTGTTTCGGGGCATATTTTGTTGGTAAACAAAGTGAAAAATCGTATTAAACTATCATTTTCAATGAAAAGTTAAGAAATCCAGTCATAAATATGGGACTATTTTCCATATCAGACAAAGAAAATGTATCCAGATAGCCTACAGTCTCTCAGAAAACGGTAATTTGTATGTTCGTGGCCTCTTCTTTAGAATCATGTTAGTTTTATTATAGGTATCGGGACTAATTTACATGTAATTTCAAATTGAATTCCCTGAAAATACTAAATTTTCTACATAATTCTATTAGAGCTGTAAAGTACGGGAAAAAGAAAGTTGAAAGTGATTATGACGTCATAATGGATCTAGCACCAAAAAGTTACACTACTAAGTCATAAACGTACTGACATTCCCATTTTTTACTGACAAACTTAGAAAATTACTGACAATGTGCTGTCGTTACTGTAAAACTTAGACAATTACTGACCTTTTTACTGCCGGTACTGATAAACTTAGAAAAGTGCTGACAATCTTAGTCGGTGCTGAAAAACTTAGACAATTACTGACCCGTTTACTGTCCCTGCTGAAAAACTTAGACAAGTGCTGACATTTACTGATAATTACTGTCCCTATTGTTCTCGCTCTCGGGGAGGCTGCAGTGGTGTGAAAATGACTGAGTGTTATACTTTGCATTTAAAAAGTCTTATTTTAATTTTTGATGAAAAAAAAATTCCAGGCAGTTATCATTTTTTTAATCTAAATATTATTGATATCTGTAAAATAATTCATAATAAAAGTAAAGTAAATCAGTTTAATTTTATGTGTTGAATATATCTATCCCTGTTCAATTATAGAATTAAAGTTAATTAATCATCAAGTTAGTTTTCATCTATTTATTTCTTTGCAGCCAGATATCTGACTTTAATGTTGAGCCCCCCCCCCCCCCGTTTTCACGATCGGAAAGTTGTATCAATGTTCCCGAACATCTGTTCAAGTCATATATTTATATACCCCTGTTTAAGATTTCCGGTTTCATTTGCTCATACGGGAGTTCCTCTATTGAACAGTACAGTGTTCCATATATAAACTTGTACTATGCCTTGTTAATTTTGTCACTTAGAACATTATTTCTAAATGAATGGTTGGTTGATCGATTACGCAGGGTTCATAAGTACCCAATGTCTGTAAGTCCGAGACTAATAAATAATTATCAGACTAGTAATAAAAATTCATGTACTACAAATTATAGTAATCTTACGGATAATATTTATATTTACTAGGTCAGCTGGTAAGACTAATATTAGCAGTAGCACCATTCTCAAATATTTTTCTTCTATCTCTCCCTCCCTCTTTCTCTCTCTCTTAAAGATACAAACAGTATTGACACTTACAGTTACTTAAATACTTGACAGGTGCTCCGTTTATTCACATTGCCGAGGGGGTAGATAACTATTTAGTTTTTAAACTTAATCTTTAAGTATTTTTTAATCATGATTCAATTTTAGCAAAAATATTATTTACATGTTTCGTACCTTCCATTTTACCCTGTAGCTATCGGTGAATTGGAATTAATTTAATTTTATGTGCCAAAAATAAATTTCATCTCAATAAAGTAGGTAGGCGTAGGGGGTGTTATGAAGTTAACAAAATAATAAGGCAGAATGCGGACTTGTTTAGTAAAATATTTTACGAAGTAGTGAAAATTGGAAGTTATTAGTCCCTCGAACCAGTGCTCACAAATATTTATTTCGAACCCTCTAGCATACATGTATAAGCCCCCCCCCCCCCCCCATGCACACACGTTACATGAAAAAAAAATTCTAGTATACCGGTACTTGAATATGATATATATGCAAATTTCTTTGTCCATTTGATCAATTTATATCCGTCCTGTAATCATTATCTATTTGATTCAGATTTCATTAACATCTTTCCTTTTCAAAAGATTAAGATTATTCGCTAACTGTAGGTTCCCACTATCTAAGACTTCCGTGACGAGTTACCATTCATCTCTCTCTCTCTCTCTCTTTCTCCTCTCTCTCTCTCTCCCAAAATCAATATTGACCCAGGCAAAGTTTAAAAAACATGTATAGTTAAATTCCGGCTGATTTTTTTTTACTGTCATAATACTGCTGTATATAATTTGTGTTTGATTTTTAATTATTCTTAATTACTGATAAAAAGTTAAGGAAATATACTATGAACTATTTTTATTTGATTGATAATCAAACAAATTCCTCACTCCGCGGTCCCACACAAACACTAACACGACTGAACAAAAAATATTAGGAACCAGTAATTTTTACAAAACTTTGTATATAATGTACCCCTTCTCATAAATTTATTTTTGCTTAAATCTTTAAACAATCTGTGCCTTTCCCCGGTTGGTTTTTACATCAATCTTCTTTTTCATTAATCGTTAATTTTATCTAACGTCAGTATATCAAAAAAAAAATATTTATTTAATCTAAGAAGAGATTGAAGGATTGTAGATTGCATATTTATATTACGTATGTGTTGGTGTTGAATTTCTCAAATTCAAACTGTCTTGAAGAAGAGTCTACCTGTCGTCGTAATGTTGCGTAACTAGCTTCCTGTGAAATCCGGCGAGTGTTCTTCTGTATACTGCAGCAGTGACACCTATTGTCTTCTTTACCCGCTACCGTACACACTCGGATCGCCTCAGGCGATTTCTTCTACACACAGGTGCTTCACAGAGTTTCCGATTGTATGATGAATGATTATGTAATTCGGCTGGATACCAGCTAAACGACTTGAATAATTTGGGACGAATAGAAAGCACTGTAAAATCATGATACTGGTTTCAATACCGAACAAAGCTATGAAACGTCGATTTATTAAGTTAATTAAATTTATTATTTTTTTTAACCTAAACAGATAAAAAGGAGTACAAACTTAAACACGACAGTATTAATTGAGTGTTCTACTTAAATAAAATAAATAAGTACATGTTCATCGTTCTTCATTTAGTTCGCACGTGCCCCCCAATTTTAATTAGAAAAGAGAAAAAGAAACTAGATCCATGTGAACGTCTACCGACACTCTAATTGAAAAGAACATTGATATTAATTTCTATCAAAGTTTTGTTTCAGGATTATGCATAGACAAAAGATGATAATATAAAATGTCATAGTATTTAATGTATTTTAATTAAAATAACACTTTCAGGTGGGGATCCAGAAAATCCAGATTCGAAAATCAGCTAAAAGATGTACATTATTTCAAAAGAATAATGCGGACAGTAAATAAATCAATGAATGTCAAAGGATCAATGATCAATGCAGGCCCGTAGCCCCCCTCCCCCTGCCCACTGAATAAAATAAAAAGTCTTCTTTTTTTTAAAAAATGAAATCCCCCGTCTGTCTTTTAATTTTGGTTTCTTTTTGCAAATGCTTGGATTCGGGTATGTTTGACTGCACAAAAACAAATATGGGCGGCCTCCACATAATTAAAATTTTTACATAATATGGAAATGATAACAATCGCCTTTTCTCAAAAGGGGGTACCCAAGGCCTCACCGCGCGCGATGAGTTTATCAAAATTATTCAAACTAATTTGAATAAATTAAATTAAAATTGAATAAAAAACATCTAACCTAACAGTTTAATTCTTTAAATTAATATCAAAGAAAGTCAGGGAGTCAATGTTAATTAAGAAAATATTATAAAATGCATGTAATGTAATAACATTGTTTTATTATAAAAAGGAAAAGACCTCTGTAAAAGAACTATATGCGGTATTAACCAACATTTGCCCCCCAAAATCAAACTTTGATGGAGTAATATTTAATTAAGTCCTTAAACAGGGGAGTATATGCTGACTTCAAAGCACTGAATAATTTCATAAGTAATGACGTCATATGTACGTAATGACGTCACAAATATGACGTAAATTTCAGTTTTTTATGAATTTTGCAGAAAAATGTACATATTTCGTC
>PRKT01000760.1:222072-233254 GCA_003671525.1 Saccostrea glomerata
TTTTTTCCCCCCCCCCCCCAAAAAAAGTGGACTATCCTGATTAGTTACACAATCATGAAAATACAAGAATGTTTTGTGGAAAAAAACAAGTCTCGTCATGCGAAGCTGAAGGAATCTGATACCATTTTTGTTCAACAAAACATCATTAAGAAAAAAATTAAATAAATATGTAAAATTTAGGCAATTTTTCTTTCAATTTTGAAGAGTTTAGTTTCAAAACAAATATCTTACTATGCCCAAAAATGAAGGCATCAAATGAAACAAAAATTGATATAGAAGATAGAAATTAAAATAGAGGTAAATGATGATTGATAAAAAAATCTCAATGTCTTAAACTAATATAGAGAAGGTCAACTTTACAGAAACTCCAAGCAATATGAAGCAATTAAGGGGAAATGGATAATAGAATCGGTAGTTTGAACTGTATAGAGTTACTTCAACTATTCAGGCATTGGTTCTGTTAATATGCTATATGGATGAGCAAAAAGAATAATTACACATTTCTTCTGGAGATTAATTGATCACTCGTGACTAGTTTTATCTAGAAGGATTGTATCTTTTGAGTGTTCCAGTAATTATTGCTTATTATGGTTTACTCGAGTAGATTTTCAAGAACGCAGTGTGCAGACAGTATATTTATAAAGACATAGAAAACTTTACTTGTATCCTGTCATCTCTGTGTGGGTGTTATTTATAATTAAAAAGTGGGTGTCATACAAGGTGTATCAAATGAATATAATTTATTGACATTCATCAAACAGTTGTGTACATTTCTTAAAATGCGACAATTATAGGTAAAGAAAACCCCAATCCTCCTATTATTTCATTTAGAATAACCTAATGAATATACAGAAATATTCGGCCACGGAGGACATGCCTGTTTAACAAAGCCTTATAAAACTATCGAAACTTATTACGCATAAGGCAAAGCATTTTTTTCGTATTATTTTCACTGAAAATGCATAGAGTATTCAAAAGAATTCTACGAAATGAAAAATATAAAACAAATTATTATCTAGCAACCAATTGTGTAAACATTGAACATTTGAATCATAAGTTATATAAAAGTAAGTATATGCTTTTGATAATGCCAAAGATATCCTTGAAGGAAAAACTCAATCCATACAGAACTACAAAATTATATATTAGATTTAAATGTTTAGACTTAAACATCCTGATATGAAAACAAAGAAATAGGACATATATTTGTAAATTAGAAAAAAATGAATTCCTATTATTCAGAACTTTTAGAGACATCATATTTAGATCAATGTCACTTACTAGACTGACAAATTAAATGACTTTCATATAGAACTACCACATTTAAACAAAAATAAAGCAATCATGCGATTTTACGAAAACTTTTTACAAAACTTTAATGGAAAGCTTGCTCCGCGATCGGAATATCATCCGTCTAAATCCCGTTGGCGACTGTCCAAAGTTCATAAGATAAGGTATATGTTGCAGTGATCAACCATCAACAGCTCGGCAAAAAGTTTGAAATTTGAGTCATTTGAAATTAGACCTTAAAAACCGAGGCCTGATTTCAAGACAGGCTTTGGCACTACGAGAATCCCTCAGTGTATTTCTTTTCCCAGTATACTGCTTCTTTTTTTGCTCTAGCAATGTCATCGCCTATTGGACAACCTTTTCAAATTAAAGCGAGAGTTAAATTAAATGTTTGTTTTGGTGAATTTGAATTAGAAAAGGCATTGAAACACAACGTATAGTTATATATAGGTTTTGACTTTGTACCATTTATGCAAAAGAAACTTTACACCTACAGTCCCTGAACTATATACTTTAAATTATAATTATCTCCATTAACATGACAGGTTTATATGAAAGATGAAACGCACTTCTTCTTTAATAGGATTGTGCCCTGTGACTTGTTTTTATCAGAGGCGGTAGAAGGTTGAAAAGCTATATCTAGACTTCTTAGAATTTGGCTTTAAATATTGAGAAGTGCAGTTACTAGCTCCGCCTCCTGCAATTTGATTGCAAGGGGGTTTGTCAAGTATCCAGCTTATACCTAATTACCCGTTGTCATGTACATTTTTAAAATTTAATTTTCAACTAATCAGCACCCAGGAAGACGACCAATGAACGAAAATATTAGGAAAGAACGGTGGATAGTTTAGGATTTCACTTAATGCCTTAAGTAATACTCACTTGAGAAGTATCATAAAAGGTCTGAGTGGGGAGTAAAGGTTTAAATTTGAAGCCTCTCATCAGCATACAATGACGTCTTTTAATAAGTGAAAATTTTTAGATTAATCAAATTCTTAATGTAAGATTATCAGATTTAAAGATGGAACTGAAAAGAAGCCACGAAAATTATAGATTGAAATAAGAATTGAAGAAATAAAGATCAAAAAGTAAAAGGATCCCTTGGTTTCTATGCAGACTTGATAGAATTTCTACAAGGACTAAAGTCGATTGTTTACTGTCTTTTTTAAAAAAAATAATCATAGTGATGTCACCATGTGTTATTCGACCTTTGTGGCAATTGAACAATTAGATGTAGAGATCTTTAACGATCCATTTAAACCCCTGTCGTGACACAAGGTCACAGTTTTCCTTCAAAATGTCAGTCCTTGGCAAAGGAACAGTTGCTACTTCTTTTGTCGACTTACTAGTAGGTCAATTGAGAGAGAGAGAAAGAGAGAGAGAGAGAGAGAGAGAGAGAGAGAGAGAAGTTTGAAGTTCTATTTTATAATACGTTGAAAAAAACATTTAAGGTAGGACAAAACACCTGTGGATTCTATTTTAACCCATTTCTTAAAAAGTACTGAAGGAAAAAAGAATAATGTTACTATATTGACAAAAATGAATGATCCCTGAAAGAAAAATACTAAGTTTTGGCATATTTGCATTATATTTTGTGAAAAAATCAGGGAATCCTATATATTGGTCACTTGGGAGCTTTCATTTTGGAATGTGTTTAAACTATCTAAGTGCAATAAACAAGCATTTAACAGTCTGTTATAAAATGCAGTGCAACTTTTGTTCCATAAATAGTAGAGGAGTGATATTTGGACACATATATAAGGAGTCTACATTTTTTATGTACGACAAAGGTCAAGGTCATATCAAGAGGTCAAAGGTCAAATATTGTGACGTCGTCTACTGAATCTTTTAGTTTCTTGGCCATTGAATTTTTTTAATCGCCAAAATATCTTAAACCACCGGTTCAATTTTCTTTATTTTTACACATTTTATTCTAGGATCTATATGAATCATTCTTTTGATTTTTTGTAAAAATTGAATTATACATTTTCTCTTAAGAAAACTTAAACTGTCGGATATTTACATGTGAATTTTCAGTTTTCTGACACAATGTATGCTCTATTTTACTTAATATTTTGTGACTTACTGATTTTAAGTAACAAAAAGGTTATCTTTATTAAAAGTATTACAGAAATTTGCAATAGATCAATAGAAAATGCTAAAATAATGCTCATTCTCAAGTCGAATGTCTGATTTCACAATCTTCTTACAGGGGTCTGATAGGCCATATTTCAGACTATATGGGCAAAAAAAGTGCGGTTGAATTTCTTTCATATCATATATTAAGCGATATTTTGTATCCAAGAACAAAATGTAAAAAGTTTCAGAAAAATTGAATTTGAGGAAAAATTTGACCTATCTATTTGGTCCTACCTTAAAGTCACAGAGCGAATTTCAAAACACTTCATCCATTCAAATTGGATGACTCAGTGATAAGAAGGTGAACATAAGTTTTCGCATTAAATTTTTGCCTTGTCATATCCTAAAAAATCTTGAAATTAATAAAAATAAAATAATAATAATACGAACAATGTACTTAAGGGTCGTTTTGAGAATGGAGGCTCATTTATGTTTTTGTATCGCCTGCAAAGCAATACATTGAGGGATCATTTTATCTTGTCTCATTTTTCAGCCCAGTCCAATACGAAAATTCGTAATATTACGAAAAAACGTAAGATTTCGAAAAAGCGTAATATTACAAGTTATCGTAATATAAAACTTATATTACAATTTTTCGTAATGTAGTCAAATTACGAATACGCGTAATATAGCAGATTGTAAGAGACTATATTACGAGTTTTCGTAATCCAAGACAAATTCAAGTATTGCAAGAAATTGAGTGGTGGGTGGACTGTTTTTTTAAGCGGGGGGTATAACAACTGCTCATCATGTAGAAAAGACAAATTGATAAGTATTCAGTTTTATTTCTCGAAAAAGGAAACCTAGTAAGGTATTTCCATAATCTTACGATTAATCATGTCAACATTTAGTGAATAAATTACATCTCAGCAACAAACTTTTTCAAAGGCGTTTGATATCTCTGATTTTATTCTATTTCAGGTTACCAGTTTGCATCAGCATCATCTTCCTCTTCCTCGTCCAGTAGCAGCAGCAGCGACGCCGGGAGAACTGCTGGATTAGTGATCTTATTCATTGTTTGCGGAATCTTCTTCATAGTAGTCTACTACTACAAATGTCGTAAGGCATGTAGGCCAATAAATCCATCAAAAGTCGTTAAAGTGAGACCTGCAAATACTGTGACTACATTAAGTAAGTGTGTAACAAAATTATTGTACCCAAATCCTTTTTCCCTTTCAGAAGTCCATAGAAATCAAGGTAGCTTGTATAGAATATGGTGTACATTTCTTAGTTTTTATTATACTAAAGTAATCAATGGCTAAAAAAGAATAATACTTAATCAGTAACGACATAGTCAAATTATTCAGAAAATTTAGAATTCGTTGCCACCTACCAGTATAAATTTACATTCCATAAATTTATATATAGTTTCATAGAGATTTAAAACTGCTTGATAACAAAAAAAAAACCCAGCAATTTATTTTAACAATTTTTTTTAAAATAAATAATATACTTATCGAAATCGATGTTCAATTTCTAGGGTTATAGAAATCTAGCTAGAAATACAAAATAATGAAAAGAATTCATTTAACCTCTTCTGTACCTTTAATAAAATATCATTTAGTTCATAATATTATCTGTTATATATGATATCATGCAAAATTTATCATGAACAGGTAATCATGTATAACCAGGATATGGACAGCCGCCTCCGATTTACGGGCAACACCAGTCAGGATTCAGCCATTACAATCAGTAAATATCCACCGCCACTTATTGGTAACCCCGCCTAGCCTCCTCCACCACCTCCTATTTACCAATCAAAACGTCTTCAGCCTAGAGATGCCATATACTGACTGTGATATTGTGATTTTAAATCGTATGCAAATCGGACTTCTTGTTTGTTTTTTGTTGGAATGTTTATTCATATATCACATAATACTTTAGCCTTTGTATACGAGTAGATAAACACTATGATCCTGTTGCTTTCTCTAACACTGATATAAATATTTCCCAAACAACTACAATTTCTGCTTTGCTATTAAACGGTGATTTTTTTTTTTTTTTTTTTTTTTTTTTTTTTTTTTTTTTTGTGTAAAGAACAAAATTCGTTTGGGTCTGTATTCGGCCCCGTGTCCAAATCAAATAATGGGCCTCAAAATAATTTAATGGAGTGTATATTTTCATAAAATTACAGATTTAAAATTGTCCAATGCTCTACTTATTTTTTTTTTTTGAATTTAAATATAGCATTCTTTGTGATAACGTTGCGCAATTTTGACGTTGCTTTAAGCGACGTTATGAGTAAAAAGGTTACGTCGGATTTTCAAATAATTTGTATTTTATTTTACCATTTTAAATTTTATTTTAACAAATATAAATATTCAAATTATCCATGAAAATGGTAAGCCTTTTTTAATTTAACAGAAAAATCTTTTTAACAATCATTTTTGATTTTCTACTGGTCTGAAAGAGGCTGTCGGTTAAAACTGTTTATACCGAGATTAAATGTTACTGGGAGCATTTCAAAAATAAACAATTCTAAAAACATAGAATTTACAAGTTTTTATACTGTATTGGGCTCACTTAATAAATCATATCTTAATTTTACATTTTATAATAAATATTGTCGTAAGAAGCAATTGAAATTAATTTCATGGGGACCGATAAAAGAAGATTAAAAACAAGTTTGTTTCTCGATGTCGTCCATATTCAACAGCGAGTCTTGATATACTACATAAGAAGCATTATTTAAACGAGGACCTTGTTGAATACGATTGTTATACATCGAATTATATCCCAACACAACGAAGTTGGAGGGGATATAGTAACACAATCGATGGTGTGTTTGTTTAAGGATTTCGAATTCATGAAGTGATCAATGGATTGGCTTGTATGATTATAAAATTATCACACAAGCCAATCCATTGATCATCTTCATGAATTCGAAAAATCTGACAGTTATTCATTATATTTACATGCTTTGATTCCGCCAATCCACAGGCTCAAAGCCTGCTTCTCTCTAGGTGTTGCCCCGCCCTGCACGTGTTTTTTTTTGGAACCGCGCCAAAACATTCATGAGGAAATCAATTACATTTACAATTGGTAATTTTATCTCGGACAAAGACATTGGAAATGTAAATATTTGTTGGTAAATCCTGTTTGAAACGAAAGTAGTAACGGAAGTGTAGTAAACAAGGATTTACTTTGATTTACTTTACGGTGTAACGTTTAATTTTGACCCGGATTGAAAATTGACCCGGGTGTCATTTTTCAACGTTGAATAGTGAGACCGAAGGTGTTGAATTTAGACCCTATTCCGTTGAAAACTGAGCCGGGTCGGGGAATTTTGATCATGAAACCGGTTCAAAATTCAACAGCATAAAAACACATATTTATGACTTGGTTTTCACAACTGTGATTAGGAAGGGTGGGTCTAAGGATGCTTCCCCCCTTTTGCAAAGATAGACATAAATATAGGCATTGAACAATGTAAAATTGGTTTAGACCCCCCTTTTCCTCAGGCATGTTACAGTGTAGTCAAAGAAGGAAGAGTAAGTGTAGTGCTTAAAAAAGAAAAGAAATTGGAACCCCCCCCCCCAATGAAATTTTCGGGTTTGGACTACTAGTTTGGACAATGGACACTTCTCACAATCTTTGATACCAATTAAAAAAAAACGCACCGTCCCTGCAACTTCATTTGTTCTAAACAACTAAAAAAACAACTAAAAGGCGAATTCCTTTTCAAAGGAACCAAGAGATAGAGAGAAAGGGGGTCCTAGAGATTTTGTCGTAGGCGGGGGAATGGTGTCAAAACCCCCTGAAATATTGTTACAAAAACATACCTGTACACAAAATAAGTAAACGAAACAAACAAACAAACAAACAAGCAAACAAAAAGGGAAACTAGCCAACCCCGAAGGGTATTTTGACACCATTCCCAGCCTACGACAAAATCTCTCTCTCTATTTTTTTTTTGGTTTCTTTAAAGAGGAATGTGCTTTTCAGTTGTTTTTTTAAATTGTTTAGAACAAATGAATTTTTTTAATTGTTGGTATCAAAGATGGTGAGAAGAGTAGTTTTTCTGGTCCATCCCAGACTTTAACCCTTTCACTCATTCTCAAGGTTATATGTATGCTCCGAGAACGATCAATTTTTAGGCTGAGACAGGCTACTGACAGATAAGTTTGTTACACTGATTTCACCAACCTTGTTTAAAGTCAGCATTACTTACGTGTTATGGTCACTATATTGATCTTTTTTTTACAAATATAACCTTTAATATATTGGATTCATTTTAACCAATGTCTTTCGTTTTAATTTTGTGGCTATAAATTTTCTTACTTTTTATACTAAATTGAGTAGATAGGATTTCCAGGATTTTATGCCTCTATTCATCATCGTAGTTTTGTAGTTATTCATGGATGCTTTGGGTTTTAGAAAGTATTGTTAAAAAATAAAGTTACCATTTGGAAAATAACTAAACTCGTGTACAGATCAAAATGTACATATATACACGGGATGATAGGTTTATTTCTCTTATTCTTGAAAAGGGAAAATTTGAAACCAAAATATAAATATAGAGATACTGATGAATCCCGCAAAGCACCTCCCATTCAAAAAACTGTTGAAACTCTGACGTGGGTTCAATATTCAACAGGGTCAATTTTCAACTTGTTGGGGTCATAGGGATAAGAAATAAGATATTAATCCGTTGAAAAATGACCCCGGGTATAAATTCAACGACTTTTGGTCTCAATTTTCAACGTTGAAAAAACACCTCGGTTCAAAATTCAACATTGAAAAATGAACCCCGGGTCAATTTTCAACTCGGGTCAATATTCAACGTTACACCGGTGCTGGATCCGCGTTTGACCTAATTACAGAATAAAAATAAAGCGAGTGATAGTATTTACAAACTAGTAATACTGTTATTATCGTCGAGATACGTTCGTTCGTTGCGTGTTTGGTGTTCTCTGTTAGAGCTGTTAGGGTAAGTCCTTGTGGACCATTCGATTGATAAGGATTAGTTCTTAAACACCAATGTGTTTCCCCGAGAGATTTATGGTTAGTCCTCGCAAACTAAAATCCAAAATATCTAGCTTTTTCGACTGATAAGTGTTAGTCTCGCACCTATATCCAAAAGATTACGGTTAATCTTAGCATTTAATATTTATTTGTATTTACTTTAATCGATCAGGCCTTGGCATGACACCTTGTCGCATTTTTGCGAAGTAGTACTGTGACGTCATAAACGTTAATTGTTATCAACACCATCGGACTTTGGCGTATCAAACCATCGGAGGTTGGCGCAGACGATCGGACTTTGGCATGACCATCGGGGGTTGGCGGGACCATCGGACTTTGGAGTCTCATCGCACTTTGAAGTCCTACAAATATACACTGTAAATAGCCCAATATTTAAAGAACCACGAACGATAGTATTGTTCTCCCGCCTACCTCTA
The DNA here is from genome assembly GCA_003671525.1 of Saccostrea glomerata. Classification (NCBI taxonomy): domain Eukaryota; kingdom Metazoa; phylum Mollusca; class Bivalvia; order Ostreida; family Ostreidae; genus Saccostrea; species Saccostrea glomerata. The sequence continues at coordinate 230,907 of PRKT01000760.1, forward strand.
AGTCAATTCTCAAAAGTAACCATATTCGAATGATTTTCGAAATTTTTATAGATATTTATATGAATTTTCATAAAGCGTTACTTATTTGGGATACCAAAGAGAGATAACTGTATAATTTTGATCAAACTTGTGTTTTTCACTATAGAAATCAACGGAAACGGAAAATATTTTTAAAACATCTTTCCCCCCGTGAAACAAAAATTCCTTTTTTACAGGTAACATGGACTGTCATTTAACAAATTTATGCTAAAGCTTTTTGTGTTTCACGGGGGGAACATATGTTTATAGACAAAAAACGAAAAAAATACTGATTTTTCACCAATTTCAAAGCTATTTACAACTAAATAATTGTATTTTATTTATTTATATATGTTTTATTTATTTGCGTAAAACAAAACAAAAGATATGAGATACATTTTATGATATTTAAGACTATTTCAAAATATGGTGATTCTTGAAAGTTCGCTTTCACCAGAAAACATCGCCCACCCCCTTTTTTCAAGAGCTGGAATTAATGATAATTTACTATCTAGCGCTGGAAATAAAATGATTAATCAATCACCATAGAACTGTTCTTTGTATTAAACAAAGATTTAATGGCCAAATTGCCATTAAAATTGAATTTAATGGCTGCAAAATGTAGGCGGGAATCAAGAGTTAGAGTTCGTAGTTCTTCACGAAAATAACTGCTTAATTTAAATTTAATTAAAGAAATCTACAACAACCTTTTTCTCAACTCTCTGCCTTCACAATTTAGTGCTCCTAGATTGTGATAAGAAAGGTTTTCTTATCTATAATTAATATATTTCTGATTCTGTACCTCCATACATGATACAGGTTTAAATTACCAAGTACGCCTCAACTGTAAAAGTCATTTTCTTGCACTCCTACAGTGATGTAGGGAGCATTGCAGGGGGTATTATTGGTGGCATAATATTAATATAATCATTTTTTTCGTCGTCATTATCTTCTGTAAGAAGAAAAACCGACCAGGACAGATGTATCTAAGGAACCAGTATTGCTCGTTATATATTGGAATTTATTTTTCAGTCCGAATTTAAAATCCTCGGTGGCTAACATACATGTGGAACATTATATGGGATTTCTCTTTATTACTATTCTTTATCACAGAATATATTCGCAAAACTTTCAAAGAAACAAAATAATAATTTCAGCCAAAATTTAAAAACAGTAATTCAAATGCTATTTACGTTCATAAATAATGTGTATTGAAGGTGGGACAAGCGCGATAACTCTAATATGTTTGTGCGTTCTTGTTTTTGGAATTGCCTCAGTATCAGATTCAATACAATCAATGTCAGCGCCATAATGGTGTCAATTAGGTGTATTTTTTTGAAAATATATGCATTTCTAAGAAGAATTTTTCTCAATTACTATTTTTTCCAAGTATTTTTTATCAAGTGATACTTTCTATCTGTTAATCAATGGAAAATTGATACACTGTAAAAGGTTTAACTTTATACCTCATATAATTTTGGTGCTATTATAAAAATAAATTTTTGAACATTTTGACCTTTGACGAAACCTTAAGTTAAAAGTTTGGAAGAACAATAATTTCAGAATAAAGATATAACAATCACAAAGTATAGTTAAATGAGCCAGCAAGCAAGCTAAGCCAGGAGAGGTGCATTTTAATATCCAACAGCAGTTAATCACTGACCTGTCAGTGTGTAAATGAACATGTTCCTTAAGGTACTTAATATTGTAGGAGTAAAACAAAACAGCAGTTAATCACTGACCTGTATTTAAACTACATTCTATTAGCTGACTATTTATCATGAGCAGAACAAAACAACAGTTAAACACTGACCTGTATTTGAACTACATTCTATTGTCTGACTATTCATTGTTTATAGAACAAACAGCAGTAAATCACTGACCTGTATTTAATCTATATCCTAGTATCTGACTGTTTATCGTGAGTGGAACAACACAGCAATTAAACACTGACCTACATTTGAACTACCGCTACATTCTAGGATCCACTTTTGCGACCGCCTTTTTGATTTGAAAATTCAAAGCGAGGGTACATTGCTTTATTGAAGAAAAGAGAACTGAATTAGTGTTTTTATCATTTTTGGTGATTAAATGTAAGTGTTTATTGCATGATTTAGGTGCAAACGAAGGTCTATTTTTAGAAAATATTGCTGTTATAAAATTGTATGAAGAGTTACGACCGCCTTTTAAAATTAAAAACGGCAATTTTTTGCATTCGCCTGACCTACTAATTATTGAAACATACGGTATCATTAATTGCCAACTGACGATAATGCTAAATTCTACCCATTTAGATATGTCGAGTGCTTAAAGAAATTTAAATTAAAAAA
>PRKT01000761.1:10303-23576 GCA_003671525.1 Saccostrea glomerata
AAGAAAAATATCAATGAGAATCGACGTCTGCAAACAAATCAGTCTTACTAACAAAACAGAAAATAAAGATGAGCTGCTTTGGGACAGAAAATCCCGACTTATTTAGAGAAAATACTAGTAAAAAAAATAACTAAGCATGCAACCAATTTTAACATGAAGATTTTGAATGAGTTCTTGCAAGTGCGCTGTGTAAGCACCGATATTTTCAGGAAAACGTCAAATGGATTGCCGCATAAATAATTACAACAATCAGCATAATAATAACAATAGTGTTGCTTTATGCATGTACTATGCTTAAATAGTAGGCAGGGTTTGACACAGTGCACTCGCCTCCGGCTCGTGCACCATGTGTCAAACCCTGCCTACTATTTAGGCATAGTACATGCATAATGCAACACTATTATATAAATATCATAATCCTAAGACGCGCTTTGGTGTCAGTATTAGAAAAGAAGGAATATAACATGACGCCCTATCAGCCAATGAAAATTACGAAAATAATCTTCTTATATAACATTAGACAATTATATATAGACTTCATTGTAGGTCGATATGTGATTACACGTATATGGGTAAAGGAATCACGGCAAGTGATATTGATCTCGGACTTTCTCGGACCTTACTTCGCCGGATAATGTATCTAGTGATGCACACGACTAGAATTGCTTGGGATACTAAATTTGACCGGTATCCAGAGTTCTTTTTTTGGATGTAAAAAAAAGTCCATCTGGCAATAAGCAGAATAAAACATGTAGATTTGGTAAGAACAACATCAGAAAGGAAGCAGGTGCTCGGCTGCACATAAAGAGAAAAATTGATAAAGGGTAAAAACACAGAGAAACTTGGAATGATCAAGGCGGGAAATCGAAAAAGAATTGTGAAATTTAAGTATCGCCAAAAGCAAAAATAACAAAAATGAAGGCCAAGTTGCATAGACTAGATGACAACAACAGAAAGAAATTCGATTAGGGAGAAATCTGAAGATTTGGATTATATGGCATCCTATTCCTACTAAGATCCATCTGATTTTCTTCCATCATTAACAAACTATACAAGTTGCGCCTTGCAGAAAACATAAACAGTGAGACAGCAGGAAAACACAATAGAGAAAAGAACTAGCATACATTTTAGATAAGGAATGGGAAAAGAAGAGGAAACAGAACAGTGGCTACTGAATGCTAGAAAGGAGAATCAATCTAAGTAGTGTTGTGTTTTGTAGAAAAATCTTGGTAGACCATTGGTATTTCTTACAGACAAATCTCAAAGCTGAAATCATGTTTTAGCAACAGGAGATCATATTAGATATTAAGCGAATTGTTTCCTGGGAAGAGAAAATGAAATCAAAATATCAAGTGCATGTTGATAAAGTATACAGCAAACAAATCAGTTTATATATAGTATGAATATTTCCTTTGGGAGTTTGTTGAAGAGGATTTCCCTCACAATCCATCAGGAGTGCTTTGATACATGGAGCTCTTTAAATCACTGGGAATGACGGAAGAACATAGGGAATGTTAAACATAGCAGAAAAGTCAGTCTTGCTGGTAATGGCGGAGAGGAGAAAAAAGGGCTTAAAACCATCTCTAACAGGGAGTTATTTGGCTAATTACGTTTAAGAGGTTTCAGGTTTAGGGAACAAACGACCGACAATGATATAGAACTAGCATCCTTACGTATCAAAAAAAACTAAGAGTCTAAGTAATTTTATTCTTTAAAAAAAGTTAAAATTTAATAACGATAACAAAAAATGTAATGCTAAAAAAACAACCATGTTTAAAGCTTTAAGGCATCCTTGAACAATACACAAAACAAATATCAGGTGAATTTTAAATCTTTGATTGACAAAACAACAAACGAATAATTTAGCTCAAAAGACTAAAACAATCTAACAAAAACATTAACAAAATTAAATAGAATATTGACATTGATTTAATTTGGACCTTTAACGATAATTCATCAGTAAGAGAGCTGTAATCAATGACGTCATCATGACGACAACGGACGCGATGCCAATACCTGAAACGAAAAATATATTCTTAGTCAATGAAAACATTGACATTAAAAAGGATTTTCTTGATCTTTTTATCTGTTTGGTACTGTATAGTTTATTAAGATTTTAACTTTTTGATATGATTATCATATCAGATTTAAAAATTTGCATTATAAACTCATCTAGTCTAGTTGTTATTCTAATTTGTTATTTTTGCAAAGAAGATAAGGAATCCAAATCTTTTTTTAAATCAATTAAAGAATAATGTAATATCTAATTAGATTTGAACTCAGGACAAGTGCAGGAAAAAATGACAAACATATATGATTATGATAACAATTCTGAGCTCAAGACTCTTTTGCAACAAAAGCAACGAGAGAATTTCATGTAACAATGTTGAAAGATTATCAAGAGGTCTGAAGATGTAATAAAATGTTTAAAAAGATTGAAATAATTTTTATGAAATTTCTAAATTTTGAAGATATGCAGATGTGTTGTTTTACCTGCTCCATTTTGAGCCAGACACAATGCTGTATTAGTACATCCGGCGTACCCCTCTGTTTCGTCACTTCCGTCGTCACAGTCTGAGTTGCAGTCACATTTAAAGCTTTCCTGGATACAGGACATACTGCCAGACTGACACGTGAAAAATCCCGTGGGACACAACTGAAAAAATATTGAAATGCATGTTTTTTAATAAATTTGAAAACCTGGAAAACTCTTAACGGGCCATCGATCGTTATCCTTTGAGAACGTGAGTCAAATTTTATTGTGGAAGCCTTTACTTGAATTTTTTTCTACCAAAGATAATTATATAAGAATTATCTATTGTGAGGCTTCATGAAGCTAACATTTACACATTAATCGTTTAATTAATTTCTGATGATGATGAAACGCCTTCTCTATTTAATAATACGGACTGAAAATCAACAGAATGACCAAAGTACCTTGAATTGGCAAATAAAACGGAGTAAAATTTATCCATTGGCAACCTTTTGAAACGTTATAAGGCTAGCTTGGTTCTTTTTGTGGAAAATAAATTATTATGTGTTTACTAGTCACTTTCACATCTGGTGACGCAACATCTTCAACAAAATGCAAATACATTAATTTTAGGAAGCTGCCTTATAAGTACTGTGATCACCATGATAAACAATTGTTTGAAATCTCTAACACGTGTTTACCTGCGCATACTGGCCAGCTGCTACGGTTGGACAGGCATCAGTGTTACAATCTCCATAATCTCCAGAAGTTCCGGGACAATCCTTTCCACCGTTCTCCGGTTTTGGGTTATCACAAATTCTGGTTCGTGACTTTTGACCTCCACCACACGTGACACTGCAAGTACCCCATTGGCCCCAAGCGCCCCAAGCTCCATCAACTGCAATAACCATTTAGACTTTCTCTTCAATATTACAGATATGTTAAAAAATTGCGTATGAAACACATTCGAGGAAAAACAAACATTATATGTGTACTTTGATGCTGTACATCCTCTCAAAAATAAGGGCAGTTTAAATGACTAGTGGACGTTAAGAAAATTGAAAGCTTACTTATGCAGACTTGTGTGTTGCAGTCTTGTGTGCTTTGATCCGCTCCGGTGCAGTCTGCCCCTCCGTACTGCGGTGTAGGGTTAGTACAGGTTCTGGAGCGGTTCTGGGTCCCTCCCCCACATGTCACCGTACAAGTTTCCCAACTACCCCAAGTTGCCCAACTCCCGTCAACTGTAAATGTTCAAAGGATATTCAGTAAAACATAATAAATTTACGTATGGGTGAAAATGAGTACCGTCATATTCAAATTGTACTGATTTGAAGAATGACTTTGCTTACTTGGACAAGGGTTCGTGTTGCAGGTTTGAGAACTGGTGGAGGATCCAGAGCAGCTTGCCCCTCCATACTGAGGGGCGGGGTTGGAGCAGGTGCGAGTTCTCCCTTGGGTTCCTCCGCCACAAGTCACCGTGCATGTGTCCCAGTTTCCCCAGCTTCCCCAATTTCCGTCAACTGTAGGTAAGTAATGTTCATTTTTCTCTTAAAATTTGTCATTTTCTGGGTGGGTGGGGGGGGGGGGGGGGGGGGGGGGGGGACTCACATGTTTTCAAAAAAAAAAACGTTGACTTTTTTAAATAAACAAAGACAACACATATACATGTACATGTGAACCTTTAAGTTGATATTTCGAATTTTCTTTGTTGGTTTCTGGAAGTTTCTCCAAACGAAATCTGACAAAAGCACTTGATTCATTATCTATACTTACTTGGGCAAGCCTGTGTGTTACAAGATTGTGATGCTGTGGCGGATCCAGCACACTGGTCGCCTCCCCACTGTGGGGCGGGGTTGGTACATGTCCTTGACCTTGTTTGGGTTCCACTTCCGCAAGTTTTAGAGCAAGATCCGTATGATCCATAACTGGACCAACCACCATTAATTGGAGGCGCTGTGTACAAATACGAAAAAGATTTTTAAACTACATTCACTTAATTAATATTATAAAGACTTCTTTATTTCTTTAACGTTAAAATGTAAAACTAACTGTTTTTCTTGCACATGAACTGTAGTGACGCGCTACATTTCCCGTCATTCCATTGACCATCGCTGGCGTAAATCAGAGCACAGTCTTCGTCCCCCGAGTTATTTGGCTCGCCTGTAACGATGACGTCAAACATTTAAATGTCCATAACTAATACATGGATACTTTAGGGTGTAGAATTGCTTTTTATGAATGTATATTTACATCCACTGAATATTTTCTCCTTCATTTCTTAAGAAAACGCATTGCGTCAATCACTGCATGAACTACAGTAGGCATGTCGCCTGTACAGATTTCTTGATCAGTGGCTATTCCATCAATGAAACGTATAAAGACGTTCGCATCATTAATACAATAATTAATCTTTTTAATCCTACTTTAAATGATTATTTAAACAGATATAAATATAAACAATAAAATGTCTTTCTTTGTTTGTTATTACTGGAATTAAAGGTCGCGGCTATTGCAGAATTTATTTACATAACCCGCTTACGCGGGTTATGTATTTTTTCTGCAACAGCTGCTTCCGTTAATTCCAGTAATAACAAACAAAGAATTCAAAGCTGTTTATTGTTTAAATAAGCATCATTACATCTTTATTGTTTTAGATCAGTCTATGAAATGAAATCTGTCTGATCTTGACTTTTTTTAATTCATCCTCTGCATGTACATTTATGTTTAATATAATATCAAGTACAGGTATCAGTTTTTATTATTAATAACTCATTTTCGTGTGTTATTTGGTGGTTTAGAAATACCCTCAAATTTATAACCATATCAAAATGAAAAATATCGTAATGCATTATTACCCTTGAATCAATTCCCCACAAACCATTTTTTCTCAAACTTCGAAAATGTGATGTTACGAAAATATTTGATTTTACAGTAATCAGTTTATTACTTGGTTATTTTGTGCAGACTTAAACTTATCAATAGCATGAGATCAATAATAACAGAAAATGGTTATATTGTACCAGATTTCCAGTTGGTGTAACTCCAGGAGAAGGTGCCTCCGGACCACGCCCACGATCCCTCCTTGGGTCCGTCAAACCCTCCCATCGACATGTCCTGCCCGTTCATTAAACCTGCAGGATTTAAATAGAAAATATTAACATATTGTATTTTGATGCCATGGATGTGAGATATAGATATAAGTAATAGGGTAAAACAGTCAATATACGAGCCAATTTAACCTTTCACGTAAGACATTTCCGAGGAATCTTCGACGTTCAACAGGTTAGCAGAGTTGGCCTGGCAGGTCTTCAGAGCGTTTGACCATGTGGCCGTAGATGTGAATAGTTTGTAGCATTTACCGTTCCTAAAACTCCAGGTGGAATCGCAAGAATCCAGAGCAGCTGTAGGGTAGATATTTATGATATAGGTGACACGTATGAAATATATTTCTTAAGTAAGGATTTTATACGATTAATTTTTAATAATAATCTTTGTTTGAGAAAAAATATGCATTACTTGTCTGTTCACAAATGTATGCCATGTCACGTGAACAGGGATAGTCGTTCCATTTCCCGTCACTAAGAAGACTGGCGCAATCCTCTCCGCCGGAGTCATTTGGCTCGCCTGGAAAAAAAAATTTGCGAAAATAATACCCTGTCATTATCAATATTACTCTAAAATAAAAATGACGTCTTTTTATTCTAAATTTACGCGTATTTGCAATATAAGAGTCCGCTTGATTCTGTATTTTCAACATCTTATTGATATATATAAATTAATTTATTTTTGAAAATAAATTTCTACATACACATCTGCTTCATACTTGGATATTTTACTTGAAAAAGACACAAATGGTAATCTAACAACCAAGCTATATGATAAACGTGATGACTTTAACTTTTCTATCGTCAACTTCCCTTACTTATGCAGCAATATACCTTCATCACCTGCATACGGAGTATTTATATCTCAGTTGATTCGATACGCAAGAGCATGCTCTACGTATGAACAATTTCTTAAACGAGGTAAATTATTGACAAGCAAGTTGATGAAACAAGAATATCAACAGTCTCGTTTAAAGTCATCATTTCGTAAATTCTATGGTCGATACAATGACCTTGTCAGCAAATACAATTTATCATTGAATGAAATGCTGACTGACGTTTTTCATACCAATTGTTAGTCCATTATTTATACACTGAATTGACTACGGATTTTTTCCGTTATTTCCTGATTATGACAATGAGCACACGGCGGGTGTGACCGGTCAGCAGGGGATGCTCACTCCTCCATGGCACCTGATCCCACCTCTGATGTTTCGGAGGTCCGTGTTTGCTCTGCTCTTGTTTTGTATATTTGTTTAATGGACGTTGAGATTGAATACTGTTCGTTATTTCCATATCCTTATTTTTTCTTCAAATTTGCGCTTCTTTAATTCCGCTCTCAACACTGACCTGAGTTCCACTTGGTATAAGTCCACGACTGGATACTGCCGTACCATAGCCATTGTCCCTCAGTAGAGGCATCCGAACCACTGATCCAGAACTCGTTACCGCTAGCCAGATCTGGAAAAAAAATTAAATTGGTAAAACACGACTTTCAATCATAAAACTCTATATTTTTTTTCCCACTCTTTTAACTGATAACAGTGTGCTTTTCTAATTATCTCCTAACTACATTTCGAACAAATTTCTACTTACTTGAGAATTGTTATAAAACCAGATCGTTAAATATACAACATTAATTATGATCACTAAAATTATTCTTCTTTTAAGTCTTAATATTATACAAGGTATTAGTCCAAAATGTCTGACGTTTTCAGGCTTTTTTCACGAGTTTATTTTACATTTCCGTGACCCTTTTCACAAAAAATCTTACGACTAAGGTGAAAATTTGACATCTATGTAAATTTTTGTTTAAATTTATTTCTTTATTTTTTTCTTCAATATTTTAACTACTAGGTAACTTACTCTTACAGAAACGTAATATTTTTTAAGTCCTACTAAAGCTTAGATACCTCTTGAGGAATCGGAAATTTTTGTCGTACTCTTAAGATTTTTTTATTGAAAAGGGTTACTGGCACGTAAAATATCAAAATCGTGAAATAGTCTGGAAAACGTCAGGTATTTCGGACGAACAACACATAAGTTATTTCTCTTACTGTGTACAAAAGTCTGTTCGCCGTCAGAGCCGACATCCACTAAGCTGCTGCCCACGGACTGACAAGCTTTAAGGGCATCCATCCAGGGTCTCTTGGTTGTGTACAGTCTGTAGCAGTTCTCTCCATACTTGGTCCATCCAGAACTACAGGTCACGGCAGACACCCGGTGTTCTGTATTCATAAAAAAAAAATTGAAATTCTAAAAATTGAAAACCTTGTTTCATCAAAACTCGCGAAGTCGCGTGGTATTCACATTGTATTGAAGTTTGACCTCAAAATATATGCACAGTAAATCACTTTTTATTTGCGAGAATTTAATTTCGCGAAACATTGTGCTTGCTTTTATAACTATTGTTAAAGATTATATACAATAGTAAGTACAACTCCTGAAAATTTTCAACAAAATAGTCAGTAGTCACCTCATTGTAAAAATCTTACAGTTTTTGTTTTAATTTGTGATCGATATTTATCTATTTTTACAGCTATAAACTACTACATAAAAATTGTCTAAAAATAATCATATGATACCCCGGTAATTATACACTTTTTAAATTTTAAATAAAAACGAATAATGATAGTTACTTGTATAATGACTCACCGTGAACAAGTATTGAAACGACCAAAATCGTCAGACACCCGATCCTGTAGAAAACCTGAAAAAGATCTCATTTTAATAATAAATTTTGATGAATTTTCCTTCAATTTATTAATTCTGAGATGTTGATTTAATTGTTAACAAAATTGATTTGTTTATTTGAATTATTTTATCATGACCAAAGATTTCTTTCGTTTTTAATTTTATGAGGGAGGGAGATGTAAAAAAAAAAAAAAAAAAATATCAATTGAAAATAAAATGTATGAAATTATTTTAAGGAAGATATTATTTTAGAAATAAAACAATAATTACCATTGTTTTCTTCAGAAATCTTCGCACGATCTGACTATAAAAAAGCTAAAACAGAGGTTATAACAGCAACTTATTATTTTTTCAATGGATAAAAAATAATCTATGAATCCATCAAGGCAATATTTGTATAACATCCTATGGGATTAAGTACAAAAAGTTAAAGGTGTGATCCCCCATTCGAACGTAATAGTTTTACACTTTAATACCTATAGTGTTGTTACACTTTATAAGGTAAACAATGCCATAGAATTTTACTATTCTAAATTCTTGTGTATTGCTTGTCTTTTTTGTGAAATCGGTATTTCTTTGTTGGAGTATAAATCTGCAAAATAACTATTAGCATGTTGTATAATCAGTAGAATCTTGGTCTTTCTTTCATATTTTTAGAGCTTAGATTGGAGAAGAATTGCCACAAATTTTAATAAATGATGCAGATAATATATATAATTTTATTTTTAAAAATTCATTTGAAAAATGCTTTATCTTTTTTAAATATAGAGTAAAATTACATTTAGGTGATATTATGACTTGCAAAATATCAATGCCACAATTTCGACCAAAACAATATGTTCTTGCCGTCATATTTTTCTCGTATCTTTTCAAGGTAAGAAATGCAAATTATATTTTCTGTAGAGGATTTTATCGATCTTTATATTGATATGCAAATCATGCAAAATTTGGAAATCTTAGTTTTATACTCAGTCTACAAATATATGCATTTCATGCTGATATTCATTGCGGGAAAAAAATCAATTTCAATCGAAGAAAACATTTACTTCCATAGATAATAAGACATGAGACTTTTGAGAGTGGTAGAATTCAAAAACAAAACCCAGTTTAAGGACAATATTTGCATAAGGACATGTACCCGTAATGTCATGGTCAGATCAGTGTCTACGCGAGCTATTGAGGTTAATAACTTGATGACTTTAAAGAGCTTAGGACTGTCAAAAGGGAATATAGAAGATAATACCCTGGTAGTTGAAATCAGTTGACCATTAAAACAGGTGGGCCAATAAATTAAATTCCATGTCAGGGTTATTTTGTTTAAAGGTTTTCGAACTAGACATAATAAGATTAAAAGTCAAATAATAAATTAACGTTTGAATGTTTATGAACTTGAAGAGAATTGAATAAATTAAGTATTAGATTTTTTTAATTATAAAAAAAATTATATGATTGAGATTTGTTTAGTACAAAGATAACATATATATTTGGTTTGTTTGTTTGTTTGTTTGGGTTCTTTTTTGACGTGGATATGAAGATCGACATGGGATTCCCCTGGGTACCTTGGTCAATTTAACAGTCATTATTTTAAAATATTAATAAGAAAGAACAGTAAACTTTTTCATAAAATTCAACATAAATGTCCATGATTTTCTATCAAATGTTTCTTATTTCCCTTCCTATATAATCCTCTACTTTAATGTCCTAAATCCAGAACTTAACGTTTTGACGATTTGTCGTTGACCTATGTGCACTGAAATCGGGTGATTAGTCTAATATTAGGACAGTATGTAATTAAGCAAGTATTAAACTTTCATAATTATATTCCAAACTCTTCTAAATCCGCGTAACCGCCTCAATCAGGAGTTAAAAATATGGACCATGTATAAGTGTTTGTAATTTTCGGGGTCATTGTCATGAAATGATCTCCCCCAAATAAACAAATGAAATTCACCTGACTAAAAATCAACATCTAAAATAAAAATTAAAATGATCAATAACAGCTTTTAACAAATAGGGACATGTGATCTTATTTCCTTGTGATATTTTCAAATGTGATGCATATAATTTGGTTTGAATATTGCATAATCTTATGAAGAAAACGAACAGTATATATATATATATATATATATATATATATATATATATATATATATATATATATATATATATATATATATATATATATATATATATATATATATATATATATATATATATATATATATAAAGCACTAAAAATGACCAACGACACGAACAATAAAAATTGTCAAATTTTCGGGACGCCCTGTCCCTTCCTCAGGACAAAGAAAAAAGTTAAAAAGTCATGAGAACAAAGAAAAAGAGAAACAAACTAGAGCCGAGCTCGTTGCAAAGCAACGAGTAGGTCTTCCGTTGGAGCTGTGGACAGGAAGTACCGACCTAGGGTCAAGGTTACTGCACTATCTAATGTGAACATCCTTTCTTCTCAGCATGAGCCTCCAGTGAATCTTAATAACAAAGTTAAGCTTAAACATTTTTTCTCTGTCAGTGACCTTGATTTGCCAGAAAGACCTTTGATCAGGGTCATGACACAACCTCCAATCATAAGTAATCTATGTTTCAAGTAAGAGCCTCCAATGATTTTCACTTACTAGTTCATAGCGTGGAAAAGAAAAGATTTCTTCTGTCAGTGACATTGATTTTAACAGAATATCCTTGACTCTTTGTCAAGACAAACCCTCAATCTGAAACAACTTTTAGAAATTCATAACCTTGACAGGAGTTTTACAACTTTTCTGTCGTTGGCCCTAAATTTGCTAAAATGACCTTAATTTAAGTCATTTGAAAACCGGCGGACTATAAGCAATTTGTATCAAGTATGGACTTAAATATAGTCAGAATGAAAAAAATACTGTTTTCTGAGTCAAGATCGTAAAAAAAAAACCCTTTTTATCACAAGCAATCTCTGTATCAAGTATGAGCTTACAGATATTCTTGAATTCTTGAACCTTGAATTTGCAGTAATATTGTCTTGAATATATAAATACAATGACACATCCTAGGATCACTTGAAATCTTTGTATCGAGTACAAGCTTCTGGTTTCTTTATGTTATAGCCTGACCTTCTGGGAAAAACTTTAAGGGGCAGAAAGACATATAGACAGTTAAACAGACCGTTTAATTCCCATTCCATCCACACTACCCCCCCAAAAATACACAATCACTTTGCAAGGGAAAACTCTAGTCATGATTTGAAAAAAAAGTAATCTTTTTTATATCAGGAAGCTTTCGTAAATATGGTTTCTCATTCTTGCCCTGAAGTTCGTAAGAATAATACTTTAAAACGACCCCTTCTTACTTTTTACTAACCGTTTTCTTCATTGTTTTCATTTTATATCCCCAAGGTCGCCCGCATAGCTCGGTGATTAGAGCGTTTGTTCTACTTAGCGAAGTAAGGAGTTGATCCTTACGTCGTGTGAGACGTGGGGACCTGTCCTCCCGATGAGACCGTATAAAACAAGGTCCTGTGTCGCTTTAGGTGCTGGCACAAAAAAGATCCCTCCCTGCTCAAAGGCACTAAGTGCCGATTATAAGACAATGTTTAACTATGGTGCCGATTATGATTTTGATAGCATAAATTTAATTAGGTCATAAAAGTGTGTAATTACATGATACGTTTGTGATATTCAGTAGCTGTAGATTGTTATATATAAAATTCTTAAATTTTCGATTCTGTACATACGATGCGGGTTTATTTCATGTACTACTTACATGTACATGGTATAACCTGCTACTGATATTTTTAAAATCACGGAACAAAATTAAAAGGTTAGCACACTATACTAATCATTTACAGGTTTTGAATAAATTATAAAACAAATAAAATTCATTACTTTAAAATCTTGAATTATTTTTTTTCAACTTGACTATTCAACGTGTAATATAAATATTGTGCAGCACAGAAGTCACTTATGAAGTTTAAATGTGCCGGAGATACTTATCGATGTTTAGTCCATTTAATTAATGAGTAAAATTCTGAATAGATCCTTATGATTCGGAAGATTTTCTTTAAAATTTAAAACTGAAATAGCCATGGTAAAAATCTGTGATGAACAAAAAAAAAATGTTTGGGAAAATTTGTGTTGAAAACGGATCTATTTGTGTGTTAAAAGCGCTAATTAAGCTTGTGCATTTAAATCAATATTGGTTGAAGTAAAGTAACCGCAGATCGCCAGTCCTTACGCTATGAATCCTCAAAACGAAAAGTAAAATTACACATGGAGCTAACGAACTATAAAAAGATTGAAGACTGATAAATGTACATGTAAAATAAATACCCCAGCGTTTTGTTCTAAAGTCAAACCTAAGATATTTTAAAATATTTTTGAAAGATTCGATTTACTTACAGAAAATAATGTTTTCCGTAAGTTTGTAAAATAAGATTTAACATTCGACCACGCTGTGTAAATTAATGTCAACAAGCGACGGAAGGATTGGTTGGTCGCGTAATAAACCAAGATAGCTGTTTCAGATAAACATGTATCACAATCAAATTTAAAACGAAGATAAGCCAACATTATATGAACATATTAATCTCAAATATCCGACAATAATAATTTTCCATTAATTGTAAAATGGTTTTAATACACCAATTATTTTGCCTATGACTGCGGGGTCAATGGTTCGCCGCGGCGTGTCGCTTAAGATTTTCTTGGATGCGTGTAATCATGGTAATCGTAAGATTACGCAGCAATGGTCAATATACTTAAAATCTGGGTTCCAGGTGAATGTGAGAATTGCGCAGTAAATAATTTTTGTATTATTTGACTCTTTAAAAGTTCTTTTTATGAGATCCGGGCGTGTATCGTTTTCGTTCATATTGTTTGTGTTCATCTTTTAACGAAGAAAAGTTTTTTTCTAAAACTCTTTCTCTTGGAAACATCTTGATTAATAAAAGGAAAATGATGCCATTGAATACTCTGAACGGGAACCAAAGAACACGTTTAAAACCTAATTAAAAAAA
>PRKT01000761.1:26685-40563 GCA_003671525.1 Saccostrea glomerata
TATATATATATATATATATATATATATATATATATATATATATATATATATATATATATATATATATATATATATATATATATATATATATATATATATATATATATATATATATATATATGCCACGAACAGACAAATGTAAAAATGAAAAAAAAAAATTATAAATTCTTACGAAAATTCAGTTGAGCGTAATGAATAATGGTATAATATAATGTTTATGAAGAACTTCAGTCTTTACTTGACTTATTTGACTTCATGATGGATAATATTTGTTAACTAAGTAACTGTTTCGATCAGAGAATTTTCTAAATAATAATCACTTTAAACGAGATCGTTCATAACCCTGTATCTCTGATTTCAATAGCTTGCTTCGACTTAGAAATGGTCGAGCATGCTCTTGCTAGAAGACAAAAACACAACTGTGCAGATAATATGGGCATATTGCTAAATAAGTAAAGTTTTATTTGACGATAGAAACAATATTAATCAGATTTATCATGAAGTATGATATTGGGTCACGGACATTTTTCTAGTATTTCCAAACATGAAATAACTTAAGATATAAAGATGTCTTTTATTCCAGCTCGCATGTCTTGATGTACGGTTGACTGAAATTGGACTCTTTGATTTCTGGAGAAGAAATTAAGTTAAGAGACAATAAACTACACACGGACAGACGCCCAAAACTTTTCTGAAATTAAAGTTGGCATAGGTAAGCTAGAAAGTAGTATGCTGAGTTTGATAGGACAGTAAGCAATGTTTTTTATTGTAAAAAAAATAATTCAATCTCACACATTTCAGATGGATTATGTATACAATATTTTGAACTGATGAAACAACAAGCAATTTATCATAATGCTTTGAATAATATCATAAACAAAAAGTTTGAGAAATAACTGAATATTAAGGTGAATTTAACTTGACATCACTAACAATAATTTATGAATAAGATAGCTGTAATCAACGAGGACATCATGACGACAACGGATGCAACGTCATAACCTGAAAAGAAAAGTAAATATATTTGTCATTGATAATCAAAACATATTTTGTAGCATATAATAAGTATTTGCTTGTTATGCTAATCAACCTTTTCAATTTCAAGTAAAATCTAGACAACCATTGTAATTAACAAGTAAACAGATATATGCAATGTGATAAATAAATGTAGGTGTACATGATTGTATATTCCCTTAATTGCATGGGTATTTAAAAGCAAATTAAAGAAATAGAAAAATCATAGATTTTGATATAATTAAGATAACGAAACGTTATTTAGCTTTAAAAAGGCTTTCAAACTACTAGCATTCAAATTGACAGCAGAGCAAACACGGACCTCTAAAACTCGAGAGATGGAGTCGGGTACCATGGAGAAGTAAGCATCCCTTATTCAATCGGTTACACCCGCCGTGTGCTCCTTGTAACTATCGGGTAAACCAAAAAATCCTTTTAAAAATTTCCTAACAATTGATTTAGGTTTTACCTGCTCCATTTTTCAGAGCACACTCTGCTGCGTTGGTACATCCGGCGTACCCTTCTGTCTCGTCACTTCCGTCATCACAGTCCGGAGAACAGTCACATTTAAATACGTTCTGGACACAAGACATACCGCCAGACTGACAGGTGAAATAGCCTGTTGGACATAACTGAAAAAATAAAAAATATATACTTAATGTACTACGCAGTGTTTTGATAGGTCTTTCCCATTATTCTGCTAGAAGACATATACTGCGAAGATGAGCACAAGTTCGAAATCAGTGGCGGATCAAGGAATTTTAAAAGGCGGGGGCAGTTTGGGGTCGTGGTACAGTGTAGGAGTCCATTGCCACACCGAAAAAAATCATTATTCTGCTAGAAGACATATTCTGCGAAGATGAGCACAAGTTCGAAATCAGTGGCGGATCCAGGAATTTTAAAAGGCGGGGGGCAGTTTGGGGTCGTGGTACAGTGTAGGAGTCCATTGCCACACCAAAAAAAAAGATTTATGTTTATTTTGGGCCCCCCCCGCCCCTCTAAATCCGCCAGTGGACATGTAATTGTACCTGCATATACTGTCCAGCGGCTGCTGTTGGGCATGCATCAGTATTACAGTCGCCATAATCTCCCGAAGTTCCGGGACAATCCTTTCCACCGTTCTCGGGTTTTGGGTTATCACAAATCCTAGTTCTTGACTTTTGACCTCCACCACACGTGACACTGCAAGTTCCCCATACTCCCCAAGCGCCCCATGCTCCATCAACTGCAATAGTTGTTCATGTATTATACATGTCCACTCTTATAGCACATTCAATTTCCCATTAAAGAGCATTGCTTTTATAAAACATTGAGAACAATTAAGAAAGTTTTCCATGAAAACAATGAAACCTTGTTATCCCTATCTCTGTGAATTAGAAAAACTAAAAATATTTATAGAATCACTGTCTAGTTAGTATAGTATGCCAGGGCATCAACAATAGTTAGAAACATGTGATAATTTGCATAACGGGCAGAGCCCGTTTAGCATAAATTATCCCATGTTTCACACTATTGTTGATGTCCCTGGCATACTATACTAACTAGACAATGATTCCTTTTATTTCCATTTCATTGTGAAATAAAATTGTAGATTTACACTTTAAAAATGTAGACATAGATTTAAATTACACGAGGACTTCAATGCCAATTTCCTCGCCTACTGACGTCAAACACATAGGCAGCTGCACGAGATTTACATGCATATTTGACCTCCTTAGCGTGAGACACAGAGACAGATGCGCACGAGATTTACATGCATATTAGGACTCCTTAGCTCCTGTCCAATCGACCTGCCTAATTTACATTTCTGTCAGAATTATCAAGAGATAAACTCCGACAACTTTCAAAGAGTTATCACAGAGAAAAAAATAATTAGAAATGGAAATATAAAGAAAAGAAAGAAGTTTGAAGATATAAAAAAAATTCTAAAAGTTTGCAAGTACATAAATTTAAGGTATGTCTGTAAAACTTTACTGGAGCTACACCAAAGCTGTTTATAAATATTAATTGTACGCCATTTTACATTGATGCCATCTCTATCACTCTATTAGGAACGAGAAAAATAACAATAAATAACTTACTGATGCAGACTTGGGTGTTACAGTCCTGTGTGTTTTGATTGGATCCTGGACAGGTAGCCCCTCCATGTTGCGGGGTAGGGTTAGTACAGGTTCTGGAGCGGTCCTGGGTCCCTCCTCCACACGTCACTGTACAACTTCCCCAGCCACCCCACGATGCCCAATTTCCGTCAACTGTTGGTTTTAAAACGAAATAAATTTAAACTGCATTACAAGTATTTTAAAATTAATACTAGTAATCAGAATATGCATCATAAAACTAGGCTTTAAACCACTCGTTTGTAAGGAAATCTTTGATATAAGTTTTTTTTATCCCCCAAACGACTAGAAAAGATCTTGAGTAAATTAAAGCAAAATTCAGGTCCCATTGATATTCTTACACGTTTAACCTTTTTCTGTATGAATTTAAATTATGTGTCTGTACGTATTAAAAACCAGACGATTCAATTTTGTTTACTTGGACAAGGATTCGTGTTGCAGGTTTGAGAGCTGGTGGTGGATCCTGAGCAGCTTGCCCCTCCGTACTGAGGGGCGGGGTTGGAGCAGGTGCGAGTTCTCCCTTGGGTTCCCCCGCCACAAGTCACGGTGCACGTGTCCCAGTTTCCCCAGCTCCCCCAATTACCATCAACTAAAGGTGAGAAATTTTTTTTTTAAATTATAATGTCATTGAATATAAGGTATGTATCACCATTTAAAACAATTTTAATTGAACAACGAGCAATTTATTTTAGTATACATTAAAGGCTAATAAAAACTGGTCATATACTTACTTGGGCAGTTATGAGTGTTGCAGGCCTGAGAGCTGCTGGAAAAATCTGCACAGTTTGCTCCCCCGTGCTGAGGGGCGGGGTTTGTACAGGTACGCGTTCTACCCTGTGTTCCGCCCCCGCAGGTTACAGTGCACGTTCCCCAATTTCCCCAGCTTGCCCAGTTTCCATCAACTGAACGAGTACATCATGAATTTTTAAAACTACATGTATGATAAAATGAAGCAGTCAACAAGAGAAATATATTCAGGGTGATCACAATGTAACAAAGGCACTGCAAAGCAAAGCATCCCCTCGTAAAAAGCATGTCTATAAATCAAAACAACATTTGACATCAATAACAAACCTATACATGTGATTACATCACTTCCGTTTCGTACAGGAAAAACAAACATACGCACACAATTCAAAACAAGTACATTTTATCATTTCCGTGAGTAGATACAAACCTATAAGTGTATATATTTATCTTTACTTACTTGGACAAGCATTAGTGTTACAGGACTGGGAGCTGCTAGAAGACCCCGAGCAGCTCGCCCCTCCATGTTGAGGGGCGGGGTTAGAGCAGCTGCGTGTTCTACTCTGAGATCCACCCCCACACGTCACTGAGCAGGTTTGCCAATTTCCCCAGGAACCCCAGTTTCCGTCAACTATATAAGGAATAAAAATTCCACAATTTCTTTTCATACAACTAGGAAAATCGAATTTAAATTTAATTTTGTCCTGAAACTTTGAAAAAAAATTTCGACTCCATGAAATTACAAAATAATTGAAGTGTTCGAAGTAAAAATCAATTGTACTTTATGTTTCGTTTTAAACAATATAATTCAATAAAATATAACTTCATGTACTCACTTGGGCAGGAATGTGTGTTACAAGATTGAGATGCTGTGGCGGATCCAGAGCACTGGTCGCCTCCCCACTGTGGGGCGGGGTTTGTACATGTCCTTGACCTTGTTTGGGTTCCACTTCCGCAGGTTTTTGAGCAAGATCCGTATGATCCATAACTGGACCAACCACCATTAATTGGAGGCGCTGTGAAAAAATTAAATAAAACTCAGAATAATATATTATTCAACTTCATACAAATCTGATGATGAAAATAATTTTGATGTTGATTTTCAATACAGTTAAATATATACAAAACGCAAAGGAAAAATGACATGATTAGATACAGTGTATATTTTCCTCCTCATTTGAAAATATTCCTTTTGAGTATTGCTATTCTAACGCTTATTGTAAGGATCTTATTCTTTAATACAGCAGTGTTCATACACAAATAAAACCTTATTTACATTGTAAGTGTATGCATGTAATTCATCTTCGCTGGCCAAGGGTTGCTGATAAGCATCAGAAACCCTTGACCAGCGAAGATGCATGTAATTAAGTATCACAAAAATTTGCAAAGTACAAACGATTTCATTGATAAGATTATTCTTCGCCGTAATAATGAGTTCTTATAAACCGTGTTTAATGTAACTGTATTCCACTGTAGGTAATTCGATACTCACTGTTCTTCTTGCACATAAACTGTAGTGACCCGCTACATTTCCCGTCATTCCACTGACCATCGCTGGCGTAAATCAGAGCACAGTCTTCGTCCCCCGAGTTATTTGGCTCGCCTGTAGAAATAACGTTAACGAATTAAATCTTAATTTTGATCTTACACGATTTTATTTTTTTTATCAGTGGTTATCAAAATCAGTAAATAAATGAAGAAATGTAGATAAATAATTCATTATTTTCAAAATAAATTTTACAATCTTACATTTTATAGTATGAAAATAAAAGCGATGACACTTAATCACAGTGATGGTTGTATACTAGTATATAAATGGTTGAGGTTTTACGTACCAGATTTCCAGTTGGTGTAGCTCCAGGAGAAGGTCCCCCCGGACCACGCCCACGATCCTTCCTTGGGTCCGTCAAACCCTCCCATCCACATGTCCTGCCCGTTCATTAAACCTGCAGAAAAAGTCACATGATCATTTCTTAGACTTGATTCGATGGAAATTGTCATTAATTAGCAAAACGGGGATATGAAATATAAAAAAAATACAGTTTAAATATTAGATTGAGTGAATGCTGGAAAAATCCTACTTTACCTCTCACGTAAGACATTTCGGAAGAATCTTCGACGTTTAACAGGTTAGCTGAGTTGGCCTGACAGGTTTTCAGGGCGTTGGACCACGTAACTTTGGATGTGAATAATTTGTAGCATTTACCGTCCCTAAAACTCCATGTCGAATCGCAAGAATCCAGCGCAGCTGAAGCGAAATTTATTATTTAGTGAAAGATGTTTCATTATAATTGATAATTCTTGAAAAAAAAAAAGAATAACGTATCGATTTTAACAGAGAGAAAAATATATTACTTGTCTGTTCACAAATGTATGCCATGTCACGTGAGCAGGGATAGTCGTTCCATTTCCCGCCACTGAGAAGACTTGCACAATCCTCTCCGCCGGAGTCATTTGGCTCGCCTGGAAAAATAAATGTTCAAAATTGTAATTTTACATGTACATGATTGAGATGTTTACATTTCATGATCAGTATCTAATATATTCTTCAAATTAAAATAAGCAGAAAATTCATGTAACTTTATTACATGTAATTAATAAGTCTTTGATCATTAATAATTAAAAAAGTTTCTAGGTCTTCCTTTATGTTTTTGCAAGAAGATTAAAAAACATTTAAATATCATAATGTTCAACTAAATTTACTGCCGCTCTCAACACTGACCTGAGTTCCACTTGGTATAAGTCCACGACTGGATACTGCCGTACCATAGCCATTGCCCCTCAGTGGAGGCATCCGAACCACTGATCCAGAACTCATTACCGCTAGCGAGATCTGAAATGGGGTTACCGTAGAAAAGTAAATTCTGAGACTCAGTCCTAATATTTTGCTACAAAAATGAATTTTCTGTAAAGGCACGTATCAATTCTTTCAAAGTCAGGGCTAACTTTTGAAAATGAGTTAACAAGCAAAAGAAAAGTTGTTTTCAAATTCTAATTATTCTAAATCGTTTGCATAGTACTTTTTTCTATTAAATGTGGAATTTGTCATTTTTTTTTACCAAAAAACAAGAAATGTGTGTGTGATTAGGACGTGAATGAGAGGGTAGGTGAGAGAGGGTGTGTGTGTAAGGTGCGAGTGGGGGTGTTGAGCAAATCAAACAATCTCTCACCAGAGGGCGTGTTCACGCTCCGCTCCAACACCTCTGTTATCGTCTACATTACAAGAATCTTGTTAATCGAAAATAAATTATAGATTCACACCTACTTGGTAATTTTTTAAAATGAAACTTGAAATATCAATCTGTAGCACTTCTTTTGTTCTTTTTAAATTTGGATGTATATTAAAATAGCTTCAATATATACAGCACTATTTTGTTTTGAATTTTTACACACATTTTCATTTTGAAATCAAGGAGACAAAATTAGAAAATATTTACTACCAGAGAGCTTAAAACACGAAACATCATTGGCAAAACATACAAAACTATCAATGTTTATACAATTTTTGTTGACATTTAATTATTTGACAACCCGCACTACTTTTTGGACGACAACAGAGGTGTAAACGGAGCGCGCCCTCTGGTGAGAGATTGCAAATCAAAATGTATTTTTTGGAAACGGATGTCCTCAGAACTCGCACAGTTATGGACCTACTGAGGCTGGTATTTTCCTTTTGAAGGAATTAAAACTAACGATCGAGATCATGCAAGCAATACGAATTTCAATAGATTAGAATACTCGTACATGTATGAAATGTGATGTACATAATTTTGTTGCATAATTTTCTTACTGTGTACAAAAGTCTGTTCGCCATCAGACCCGACATCTACTAAGCTGCTCCCCACGGACTGACAAGCTTTAAGGGCGTCCATCCACGGTCTCTTGGTTGTGTACAGTCTGTAGCAGTTCTCTCCATACTTGGTCCATCCAGAACTACAGGTCACGGCAGACACCCTGTGTTCTTAAAAACATGAAATAATAAAGATCGGGTACTGAAAAATGTTTTTATACACTATATATTTAAATAATATGTATTTGTGCATTGATTTATTTTTGAAAAATTACTCGCTTGCTTTCTTTTTCAAATTATATGGAATATATGATAAAACAATATGAAAACAAACTTTTTGAAAACGATAGACGCATCTTTATTCAAAACTGAAATCATTCGTGGTACGGATTTCAAATCTTTAAAAAGTATATGTACATACTGTTCTTGTTTTTTTTTCGTATCAATACACTATTTTTGTGGTTTAAAGACACGTGATTTTTTTTATTTCTTTAAAACATGTGTGATATTTTCAAAAGGGCTAGATGTGCTTTTCATAACCTGTACACGTATTTATAATGACCGCATATTACTTTTACAAGTGACATACACAATTATCATAAAATATGAAAAGAATTCACTAAGGTTCATAATACATGTACAGTAGTATATACACGTGGATTTTAGGGTTAAGACCATGTAGATAAATTCTTTTTTAAAGTAAAAGAAATTTGATACTGTGTTTTATTCTAAAATTCATACCCGTAATTTTGATGACTCGTAGTGGATTTCCAATGTAGCTAATTTAAGCTAGCAGTTTCCACATATCATTTTTAGCAGGTTTCCAACAGGCATTTGTTTATATTAAAAAAATTAACCCAAAGTATATTTTACTATGGGTTGAAATTTTATTATCGAAACAAGTGCATGAGAGTTTCCGCACAATCCCCTCCCCCTTTTTTTATTAATTTAAATTTATTACAATAGTAATTATCATACACATTTTCTTACCCTGAATTAAGATTAAAATAACCAGAATTGTCAGTCGTCCGACCCTGTAGAAAACCTGAAAAAAATACGAGGATAGCAAGATTTGTTCAATATTCCATTAATTCCAGAGATTAATTAAATTGAATTGAAAAGTTTAAATTAAATATAGACTATTTTCTGTTAATTTAATGAAATCAAAAAATAAAAGGGAGGGGAAAAAGGAATGAAACGAAAAAAAATACCCCCTCCAAAATAAAAGAGATAATTTGATTTGCTCATGACATCTTGGAATTTAAAAATAACTTACATGTAAGATAAATATAGATTATAATTAAAAAAATATTTAAGATTATTAATTTTTTTAGTTCTTTTAAAAATATATCATAAAAATCAGAAAATTACCATCGTTTTCTTCAGAAATCTTCCGAAGGAGCGAATTAGGAGCTTATTCTCGGGCTGAATACGGGGATAATTTCCATGTATAAGCAATCAGTGAAAACCCATCAAAATGATATTTTCATTACATCTTAACGGATTATAAGGATAAAAGTTAAATTGCATTATTGCCAATTTTAACCCAAGATCATTTACTCCTTAAATCCTATAGTTTACATGCATCCTAATAAAAACATGCCATGGGATTTTATTCTTGTAATTACTTGTGTATTGAATGTCCTAAAAGTGTTCAAACGATACAGAAATGGTACATTGTTCGGGTGTAAGCCCCTGTGTAATCATTGCAGTGTAATTGAATTTGACAAATCTACTCCAAGCTAAACTCTAGGCTTGTGTTCTGATTTTCACATTAATATTTCTCTTTGTAAAGCCTAGAGTGAAGAATAAAGTAATATTAAATGGGAATGTCAATGAATAAATTCAAATGCATTATTTTTTATTTCATTTAATTTTTTTTTTTAAATAAAAAGAGGCAATCTATTGTAACGTGTAACCTAATTAAGGGTTCGTTTTCAAGGGATACGTGGTATTAATATTATCGAAATATATATGAACTTTCCTCTGACTCTATCTGAGCCTATAATTAATACTCGGAATTAAAATTATTTACAATAATGATTATTTATTATTTGCATGGGATACTTGTCCTTGTTCTATTTTTTTTTATTTAAACAGCGGGATCTACAAGCCGAGGTTCTTTGTTACCAAGTACTACTCTGTATGACTTGGCTCCCTGCACCAGCAGGCATGCTTATGAAAATTTCCTAAGATATGTCTTAAGACGTGTCTTAGGATATTTCTTAGGACATGTCTTAGGCACATCTTAAGATACGTCTTGGGTTTTAAAACGAAAGCATCTTAGGATTATTCTAAGTTAAGGTGTCGTAAATTCCATCTTAGGCATTTTCTTCTTTTTCGTTTTTGTAAATGAAGAACTACAAGAAGTCCCTACATGTATTTCAAGTTACCATCATATGTAGATGTAAGGGGAGGGGGTGTTGGGGGTAAGCTCCCTTTAGTTCTTTACATAAATCAATCGAATTAAATTTTTATCCACTTGCATACTCGTTACGCTCAGGGTAGCGAGTATGCGATCAAATCTAGCAGTTAAAGCGATATGCGAATACATGTTTTGTATAACTATAAATGTAAAAAAAAACACCTCAGCTTTGGAGACGATTAATGTTTTTATTTTCCTTGCTTATTTAAAAAAAAACATATCTGAGTCAGATTTTCTTTAGTTGGCGTGTCCCTACTTCTTTCTTAAAAACATGATTGGATTCGAGACTAATATATTTATTAAAGTATGTTTTTTTTAATTCATTTAAACTATTATTTTCATCGATTTTTATTACATACATATTTTGTGTAAAAAAAAATGTAATATAACATACACCTGTAGCTACTTGTGTACAATCTTGTTTATATTTAGCAGAATCAGAAAAGCGGGGCTATATGACAATATATATAAGTACATTTTGTCATAGTTATTTGTATTATTGGATAAGTAATTTAGAAAAGATATAAGCCATAACGCCCTTTCTGGTCGTTGATCAAGTTCTCTCTCTCGCTCTCTCTCTCTCTCTCTGGAAAAGGAAGAGGCAGTCACGCTTACATGTATAAACTTTTTTTTTCAAAATATGCGTTGTTTCTCTTCTGTCTTTTTTATTTACACCGGCTAATACCAAACAAGAGGCCCATGGGCCTTGTAGGTCACCTGAGCATTATGCCACAACTTTCCAGTGATTTAATTTGATTCATGTTTTAAGCCAGATGCTATGGCTAAATTGGCCGACCTTAGCAGGTGGCCCAATAACTTAAGAAAATATGCCAGTGTATTTATCTTACGCTTAACACGACGATGATACCATTAATCTAATAGCAGAACAAGTTCCAATGAATTTATTGCAATTACATAACCCCATCCCTTCAAATAAAAAATTAAATTGGGGATTGTAAATTAATTCGAAACTTAAGTCATATCGGATTCAAAATTTTACAGTATCCATATATAATATCCATATTAATTTCTGATGAATCATTTTGTCTGGCACCTAAAAGTTTTACATGGTAAACTGTTAACCTACTTGCACTGCGGTGATAAGTAAAATATTTGGACAATGAATAAATGTTTTAAATTAAGAAGAATGTATCGAACAGTGTCAACAATTCTTAAATTACAATCTAAACTTCTTTAAGTCTGTATTGACCTGCAGGTTCAAGCAATCAATGAATTACCTTTTAAAACACGATTTGCCTATTGTTTAGGTGCAAGAGGAGCTTTGGGAACAGAGTTTTGATGGGTTTTTTAAAGCTAAAACGTCGTTCTTCAACTCCCATTTGGTCTCCCGCATGGCGCAGTGGTAAGAGCGTCTGGTCTAGGGTCGCGAAGTAAGGAGATGATCCTTACGTCGCGGGCTACTTGGAGACCGGTCCTTCGGATGAGACCATATAAACCGAGGACCCGTGTCGAAGGTGCTGGCACGAAAAAGATCCCTCTCTGCTCAAATGGCCTTAAGTGACGAGTATAGGACAAAATTTGCAGCTTTCCACCGGCAAGTGGTGGCGTTTCCATATGAGAGAAAAACTCTCGAGAGGGAAGTAAAACAATATACAATCAATCAACTCCCCTTTGGGAGTTAGGAAAAATTTGAGATATCATTTTTTATGTATTTATTATTTTTCTCTTTTGTTGCCACCTATTTGCTTGGATCAAACTACATGTAGATCACATAATCAAGTATAATACATTTTATACAATTATAGCCTTTTGATGAGGTCATTCCCTCGATATCGAGGAATTGTACCGAATCAAAAGGCTACAATTGTTTTATTATTTTTTTTACCAGTTAATAAGAAATGTCTTAAAATCCTTCTTTCTAATATTCAGTACCTTTTCATTCAAGGCATAATGTAATTTGCATTATGACGTCACATGCAGTTATGAAAACCAACTGCAGTATCTGTTTTTAGAAACATCCAGTTTATAAAGTCTATTGTGAAGTCAGGACTATTGTTGCTTCACAGAAGAACGTTTCCAATTTTAAAAACAGCAGGTTTTATATTATTATACAGGTAATCCTTAGATATTTCAATTTCTGTTTGTTTTCTCTGTGATAACATTGAACATTAGTTGAATTGATTTCTTGATCAATCTACCGGAATGTAAATTTCGCCAAGCGGTAAGTCAAGAGCTCAGGAAGCCTGTAAATCTCTTGCGTCTGTCTTTGTGTCTGACGCTAAGAACTATTTAATATGCATGCAATTTACGTGCAGTTATCTCTGCGTTTGACAACAGTGGGCGGGGACTATTGGAATTGGCATGAGAGGTCTCATGTAATTTCAATCTTTTAGTCAACTTTTTTTAAAATCTAAATTTACAAATTTAGGTCTATTTCACAATGAAATGGAAATATAAGGAACCACTGTCTAGTTAGCAGAGTATGCCAGGGAAATTAACGATAGTTAGAAACGTGGTATAATACTAGTACTAGTATACGCATAACGGGCCGCACCCGTTGTGCAAATTATCTCACGTTTCAAACTATCGATGATGCTGTGGCCTGGCATACTCTACTAACTAGTGTGATTCCTTCATTATGTTATAAAAACTGGGCTTTGAAAAATTATCTTTATTTCCATGTGCTTCTGTAACTTTGAAAAAAGCAAATCTTTATGCGTAAAGACTTGCACGTGACGAAAACATCCTTCTTTTCTTCTTATTTCACTTAGTCTCTTCAAATTCTATGTATATACAACATGTACATAATATGATTTTGCTTAGGAATAATATATTTTTTATATAGCTATACACCTTTCATATCTTTACTGCGAGTGGTTCTATGTTGGAAGATCATAATTATACATGTTCTAAGTATCATACTGGCAATTTTATTTTTTTTTTTACAAATAAAATTTCTGTCATAGGCAAGTAAACACAGATTATATGTATACAAACAATAAAACAATAAGAATTAAATAAAAGCAAATACTGAAATACAAGTATATAGAGATCCTACCAAATATAATTTATAATAAGATTAAAACAAGACAAATGAACGCCATTTTCTAAAGCCCCTAAATGTAACATCACTTTTGAAAAGGAGTAGATTAAATGCATTGAAAACAAACACATTCTAATCAAAACTTCACGTATTTTGAATATATTTCAATGTACAATGGTAATAATATGTCCTAGGCTCGTTACCGGGTACTTAATACTGTTTAAAGATTATATGTAAAGGATGGGGTATAAAGTTCTGTTAAATGACATGAAAATCTATATAGCTTTCAAGACGTTTATTGAAATAAATCTAGAATGACCTTGGTTATGGATATCTATTTATAGCAAAGATGCTGCACAAAAATGCCCCGAACAGCAAGGACAAAGAGACTCCAAATTGTCCTGAAACAGATAAAAAAGTCATAAGTTTGATCTTTTTTTTTTTAAAAAAGCACGATTATTATCAGTTTTTTAGCTCACCTGAGCCGAAGGCTCAAGTGAGCTTTTCTGATCACATTTTGTCCGTCGTCCGTCTAGCTGTCCGTCCGTCCGTCTAGCTGTCCGTCTGTCTGTCCGTCTGTAAACTTTTCACATTTTCGACTTCTTCTAAAGAACCACTGTGCCAATTTTGACCAAACTTGGTACAAAGCATCCTTGGGTAAAGGGGAATTTAAATTGTTAAAATGAAGGGACATATCCCCTCGCAAGGGGAGATAATCAAGAAAAGACAAAAATAGGGTGGGGTCATTAAAAAATCTTCTTCTCAAGAACCACTGGGCCAG
>PRKT01000761.1:41781-53862 GCA_003671525.1 Saccostrea glomerata
CAAAAAAGCTGAAACATATGTGCCCATGGAAGGATCATGGGGTAGTGTAGATTTCAAAATGTCTAAATTATGATCAGTGGGGTAGGGTGGGGATGCATTATGTATAACAAGGGTGAAATCTGGTAAAGAACAGAATGGTCAAAGCTTCTCAGGTGAGCGATGTGGCCCATGGGCCTTTTGTTTTCATTGATGTTAAAACGATTAAATTTGACAACCCTTAATATTTCATTCTTCTTAAAAAACCAATCATTACATATTATACTGATGACATCATCATAACGTAATCATATGAATCATTACCTGCTCCTGCTTCCGCGCATTCCTCGGCATTGGTGCAGCTAGCGTACGTGGCCGACTCGTCGCTTCCATCGTCACAATCTGACGAACAATCGCACTGGAAATTCTTATCGATGCACGTGATTCCTCCGGACTGGCAGGTGAACCACCCAGTCGGACATAGCTAAAATGGTAAGAAAAAAATCTTCATACTAAAAAATTCAAATTTATCTTTAAAAAATTACAAAATTTACCTTCATTCCGGGTCATTGATACTGACTGTGTTCGAATCAAATCATCAAATTGAAAGAAAAATTCATTTCCCAACGCAGAATTCTTCGTCTCATCGATTTTGATCATTTCTTAAATGATTGATTGATTGATAAATTGATTGATTGATTGACTTTACCTGTTGATACTGCCCGGCGGCCACAGTGGGACAGGCTGCAGAGTTACAGTCACTGAAGTCGGCCGACCCCCCGCTGCAGTCTAACCCACCATTAGCAGGCGCCGGATTGTCACAGCGGCGCGTCCGAGACTTCTTCCCGCCAGCACAAGTTTTGGAACACGAGCCCCAACTGGCCCATGCTCCCCAAGCTCCATCAACTTAAAAGAAAGAAAGAAATAAAACTGAATTTTTTAAAAACCTTTCCACATTTGCGAAACTCTGTACTCTTCTCCCATTTACTACGTCTACAGGAAGTATATTCTTTTCAACTTCTAGTCTACTTACTTAACTAATATACATTTCTGACTTTTCTCACACATATTTTACTTACTTATGCAGACTTGAGTATTGCAGTCTCTAGAACTGGCATCTGATCCAGGACATGTAGCGCCGCCATATTGCGGAGCTGGGTTTGCACACGATCGGGATCGAGATTGGGTTCCACCACCACACGTGACTGAGCATGTCCCATACGAGCCCCAGCCAGCCCATCTTCCATCAACTTTTCATACAAATACAAATGGATACCTGGTTTTTTTATATTGTTACAGAACAAATGCTTTGTAAAATATATAAGAAAAGATATTAATTGATTTGTATACGATTGGCGTACTTTACGCCACGCCGCGTTGGCATATTTTATGCTATGTACGCGGTCACATATTTTCCGCTTTCACATCGTACTAAAAATGTATTTTAAAAGGACATAAAATGCCAAATTTATTATAATATTGTACCCGCGGATTGAACAGAAATTATGATTCCGCGTTGAAAAAAGTTAACTTTCCTTTTCATATATGTACATTTGTTATCCTTTACTTTCTCTCGAAATGCAATCATTTAAAACAAATGTCCCAGTTACTTACTTGGGCAGTTTTGAGTATTGCAGGATTGTGATGAGGTACTACTTCCGGGACAATTGGCACCATTATACTGAGGGGCGGGGTTTGTGCACGTCCGTGATCTCACTTGTGTTCCTCCGCCACAGGTTACCGTGCACGTGCCCCATGTACCCCAGCTTGCCCAATTACCATCAACTAGTAAACGTTGAATAAAGTTTTAGCAATTGAGCATAATCAATTATATCAACAGCAAAATGATGAGATCTATTTTTGGTTATGAATTGTACATAACTTATATTTCACTGTTGTTGGGTTAAAATATATTTTATCTTATCTTTAACTTATCAGAACTTTGCTCAATAGACTTGGATTTTAAAATCTCAAACACGTAATACCAGATACCAGTCGATGTTTCACAACTTATTACACATAGTAATTGCAACATCAATATGGATGTATTTAAAATAATTATAAATGGTTTAGGAAATACTCTTAATTAATGCACATCAGAATCTTATTTTATAATGCATTAATTATTTTGAACAAAATTTCTTCACTTACTTGGACAGTTATGGGTGTTGCACGTACGGGTCCCAGACGAGAAGTTTGGACAGTATGCACCGCCATACTGAGGCGTAGGATTGGTACAGCTGCGTGATCTGGATTGTATTCCTCCGCCACACGTCACGGTACATGATGCCCATGATTGCCAAGACGCCCATTCTCCATCAACTGATATATAGATTTTTTTGGTTAGAATTATTCAAATAATTTTCATTGCTAGTTTTATTTTCTGATTAAGAAACGTTTGCTACAAGGAGGTCAATTTAGTTTGCCACATTCACATAATAGGACTTACTGGGGCAGTGATGTGTATTGCACGAAGCAGACGACAAGCTACTTCCGGGACAGTTCGCTCCGTTATATTGAGGGGCGGGGTTGGTGCACGTGCGTGACCTCTGCTTTGTTCCTCCACCACAAGTCAAAGAACAGGAACCATAACTACCCCAGCTGGCCCAATTACCATTGACTAAAAAAAACATAAAAATTTTATCAATTCAAAACAATTTTTTGCATCAAAGAAAGATGAAGTATTAAGTTTAATTAAAACATGTTGGAAATTTAACATTATTTAAATGTTCGCTCAAAAATACTTTCAATATTCCTTGTTTAAAAAGGTTTTCTGATCAACTATTGAAAAATTCTCGTGGACAAAACATAAATCTTTTTTAGGTTACTGGCATTCAGATTCTCTAAAGTTGACAAAATGGACTCAATTTATGTTTCTTTGTAGAGCCTTTCAGAAAAAAAATGTCAAATGATAATCAGTTAACACTTTATTAGACGTAACACATTGAACAAATGTCCAGGGGAAGAGGGGAAGGTTATATTTATAAATTAAGGAAACAAATGTTGGTTAAGCATACCAGGGGTAATTAAAATTAAGGCTTCGGTAAGGAAACTCAAGAAATTAAATTGACCCAATCACTAGTAATCTCCAAATTGATTTTGCTAAACCTCATGTCCAAGTTTATTTGAAATGATTATACAAGACCCCAAACTTCACAATCATACAGATATAAGATTTGGGGAAAATATCCACTTCCTCCATCATATGCAGCACGCAGGATTAATACATGCCCTGATTTAAAACCATTGAGGCAGTAACTGTATATCTAATGCACGCGTATGCTTTATTTATTTTTCACAAAGTTATGAATGATCCTTAAAATCGCCTTACTCGGACAATTATGGGTGTTACAGCTTTGGGTTGCGGATGCAGAATTCGGACAGCTCTTCCCTAAGTAAGCAGGACTTGGATTGGTACATGTGCGCGTTTTCCTTTGTGTTCCTCCGCCACAAGTCACAGTACAGCTACCCCAAGACGTCCAACTTGCCCAGCCACCATCGACTTAAAAATGGAAGTATTTTGTTCATTTATATTCCTATTTTTGACAAAATAATTCAAATGATTGACAAATTTTGTCTAAAATTGAAGTGTTTTTCTATTCAACTGCAAAACATTTTGCCCGAAATGAAAAAGTTATTCAACAAAATACGTCCACTTTATAAGAATGCACTTACTCGGGCAGTTGTGGGTGTTGCAACTCTGTGATCCTGTTGAAGCAGACGTTCCTCCCGAGCAGTAAGTTCCGCCGTAGTTAGGGGCGGGATTGGAGCACGAACGGGACCTTGACCTTGATCCGCCTCCACAAGTTCGTGAACAACTTCCCCATGCACCCCAAGAAGCCCAGTTTCCATTTACTATTGACCGGAAAATATATCATTACATGAAATCCAAGGGACTCTCATTAACTTTATAAATTCTTAGAAAGGTCTTCAACATCAAGTATTTTATAGGAATCGCCAATTGCAAGTGTGACAGGATTTCAGAAACTGAGAAAATTGAGAAGACTTGAACACGTTTCAAATGTTGGTCCGTCGCCAAATGAAGTTGGGGAACATCTGAACATATCGCTTCCCCATGAATAATTACGAGATTGATGACCCTAAACCAGACTTACAAATGTACATATAGCTCTCCAAGATGAAAAAAGTCCTAAATAAATGTAGATGATAGCCTAGAACCACTTAACAGTATTTTGTAGCTGTTACTAATACAGTCCTGATTTTTGTTTTACAAACTAGAATTTAATGTCGTGGGTAAGATCTAATTCAGCTACATTATTATAGTTATGTATGTATTTGGTGCTATTTTAGTTTGCCCACTTTTGACACAATTATTAAGTTGGTTACTGTTTATTTAGAGGATGAAATCTAGGATAAACTACACAAAACTTATCACAATGTGTTAGCATTTAAAAAATTATAACATACAAGGGACCTACATGTAACACTCAAGACATTTGCTGCAAGTTTTATACATTCAAAAAAGTCTTCTTTTTTTCTTTGATTGATTTTTTGACTGACTAAGCTGACTAAGAAAAACAATAAACGCCATTATGATACTTACTTGGACAGCTGTGGGTGTTACAAGACACTGAAGAAGTGGCGGATCCAGGGCAATTGTCTCCTCCCCATTGAGGGGGCGGGTTGTTACATGACCTTGACCTTGTCTTGATTCCACTTCCACATGTTTTAGAGCATGAACCGTATGATCCAAAACCTGACCACCCTCCATTTATAGGAGGAGCTGTGGAAAGAATTTTGAACAATATTTCAGATATGTAATGCATATTAAAATCTTATCTCTATTGGTTTTTGCAAGGTTGTCATATGCAGATGCACCTACACGCATATATCATTTTCAAACTGTCCGTGACGTAGCTTGAAAGAGACGCACTGTACATAACGTAGTAACAAAATCCTTACATAAAATTAATAACTTTCAATGTTGGAAAAATAGCGTATTTTTGCAAGAGATTACATGTATATAAATGTCTGCATTTTTAACCATGACCCAAAAGTTGAAAGACTAGTATTTGGTAAAAAAAAAATGCCCAACTAGTGTCTCCTCCTTGACAAGGTGAATATAATAATTATTCTGTTGACATTTCTTAACATGTTAAATTGTACTCACTGTTTTTCTTGCACATGAAGGCTAAGGTTGCGCTACATCTACCATCATTCCATGTCCCATAGTTACCATACATCAAATTACAATCTTCGTCCCCAGAGTTGTTTGGCTCGCCTGAAAAAAAAATTGTGAAGAAATACCTTAAATTTTCGTCAGAAATGCCGGCCCACCATAATTCTATTTTGTTGACTTTTTTTTCCGGCGTTTTCTTATTTTTTTTTATCCGTTTCACCATGGTTGTATATACATATTGATAAAATAAGAAGTTTTTTGATGTCGCAAAAGATTTACGGAAGATGTCGTAAAACGTGTTTACATGCAAGTCGAATAAGATATTACAAACATTGTACAGTGAAAACTGTCTAATCCGACATCTTAATAATCCGACACACTGTAAATTCCGACGTTAAATTTCTTTCCCGTTTTTGTATTTTCCTTGTTTTTAACACTGTGCAATCCGACACAAAACTTGTCTCCCAGTGCATGTCGGATTAGAAAGGTTTCACCGTAATTTGATTTGAACATCTTCAAAACAAGCAATCCACGTATATACATGTAGTAAAAATAACCAAATGCCTGTGAGTAATTAAATTAATCATTTCACATCTTAATATTTTTATTGTTAAAGTGATTTTGTTTTATGTACATGAATATGTATTATTTTAAGAAGTTACAGTAAATTCAAGTTAGACAGGCAAGGGTCATGGACAAAAAAATTAATATGAAAATTAAAAGAACATAACAATAAATTAATTGGATTTCAGCTGTGACTTCATTGGGATTCTCTATATCATAGTCTTCTTGTATTCAATGTTACGTCTTAATATTTAGCTAAAGAATCAATTTTTACATCACCATGACATAATTTGTACCTGAATGCCAGTTGGTGTAGCCCCAGGAGAAGGTACCCCCAGTCCACGCCCACGACCCCTCCTTTGGTCCATCGAAGCCCCCCATCCAAATATGGTGACCTCTTGCTAATCCTATCAGAATAAAGATAGCAAGATCAATGCCTAGTTTCTTGAGAAAGTAACCACTGGCAGTTCAAAGATCTTCTATACATTAACCATATAACTTACTAATATCATCATCGATAAAAATGATCGAAAATGCAGTTATAATAAACACTGCATATGATGAATTAAATAGAAAGTATACGACATTTATTCAGGAATTATTTTTGATCATTTTTCTGCCGTACATACCATAAACATGGGAATTTTCGCCAGAATCCTGGATATTTACCAGGTTAGCCGAGTTGGCCTGGCAAGTCTTCAGAGCGTTTGACCACGTGACCTTAGAGGTGAACAGTTTGTAACATTTACCGTTCCTGAAACTCCAGGTGGAATCGCAGGCTCTTAAGGCGGCTGTGGATAAACAAAATTATCATACATATTTACATGTAAATTAATACGCCCTTTTGTTGATTGGCAAGGGTAAGAAACCAAACGCCATTTCATGTGAAGATGTTCAACTTTTTGTATACGTCTAGCATTGTGTGTGCTATATACCTAGATGGTCTACTACCTTGTATTGTGTGTAATACCGTAAATTATATACTTAGATGGTCTGCTACCTAGTATTGTGTGTAATACCGTTATATACCCCGGTACTTAGATGGTCTACTACTTAGTATTGTGTGTGTTACCGTAAATTATATACTTTGATGGTCTACTACACTTAGGTCATGTGATATTAAGGAATTGAAAAAAAAAATCATTGCATAAACTCGAAAGGTAGTTATTAATATATAAAAATTATCACCTCGTAACCATATGAGGTAATCCTCAAAATTTGGCTGTAAACAGTAAATAAGCTCAAAAACTACATTGAACACAATACAAATGCATAGGGCACAGAGCAAACACGGAACTCTTAAAGCATCACAGGTTTGTTTAGGTGCCATGGGGGAGTAAGCATCCCCTCAGCCCTGTCAAAATCCGCCTAGTGTAAACCTATAGGGTTTATCACAGACATATTGTTTGAACATTTTAAACTTAGACAATATTAATTCATAATCATATTTAGTTATTAGTAGTGAAAGTAAAATGATATAAGGTTTATAAAATCAGAATGTATATTATTAGTGACTCAAATTCGGTGACTTTATAATTGGAAAAGAACTTTAATTTTGTAAACTATTATTATCTTGTAAAAAACAAATTGGATTTTGTTGTTGTTCCTATACACTATAATTTGGTAAATCATTTTGTAATGAAATTGATCCGAATAGACCAATCAAGCCCATCGATAGTAAGTAATAAAATTTGAACGGAAATACAATGGTATTATTAAGAGTTTTGACTAAGAGCAATGAAATTGGGAACTTTGAAGTAAATAAGTAAAAGAGCTTAGGGCTAGAACTCCTGAGGTGCAGAGATGGGGACTGAGCCCATAAATATTAGTAATGAGTATTTACCTGCATTTAGGGTGGTGCCATGTTGGGGTTCATAGGTCAATGGACAGACCTACGGACAAAGCGTAGGTGGTTAGTGATGGTTGGTTAGCCAATGAAATACATTTTTATATCCGGGACCATGGATACCCACTGAGCACAAAATACCCTGTTTTGGTCAGAAAAGAGTATTCCCGCTCTTATTCTCAAATTATCAACTCTCTCTTATTTTATTTTTTGGGAATCATTCTTTTGGACTTTTGTTTATTTATTTATTGAGAGTTCAGTCTTTCTTTGTATTTTGGACGGACCCTTTGAACATTTATATAAAAAGTGTTAATTGGTCTTATTTCAGGAACGAATATTTCTAAAACTATACGATCACGGAGAAATTGTAAATTTGGATTCATTTAATAAACTTTGAAAACAAAGACAAGTTTTTCTTCATTGGCTTACACTAGCTCTTGTCATATTCTTTAAAATACCCGATCGAATAAAAAAAATCTTTTAAGACAAATCAGCGTGTAAATATGCATGAAAAAGATCAATCTGTTCTTACTTGTTTGTTCACAGATGTACGCCATGCTTCGACTACAGGGGTAATCGTTCCATCTCCCACTGGATAAAAGACTGGCACAATCCTCTCCACCGGCATTGTTTGGCTCGCCTATTTTTAGTTGTAAATGAAGAAAAAAATTCATACTGAAGAATGCATGGAACTTTATTATAAGATATGAAAATTTATTGTGTACCCGTGCCTACATATTTTCACACCGTAACAACAACTGGAACGTTAATTACCCCCTCCCCCGCACTCCTTCTTTAAAATAAGTGAAAGAACTTTTATTTTCTAGAAAGAACATGGGGTTTTTTTTGTTTAATACAGCTCACTGTTTAGTCCCCTAGTCCCCAACCCCACCAGACCCCTTCACTTCATATAGTAACTGTTGTTAACATTACAATAATTTATGTAGACCCTCTATTTTTTTCTCTAAAAACTTACCACTGTTCCATTTTGTGTAGCCCCAGGACTGGAGACTGCCATACCACAGCCATTGCCCCTCCGTGGAAGCGTCGGAACCACTGATCCAGAACTCATATCCTCTAGCAAGGCCTACAAACGAACGACAGTACAGTGTATATAATTATTTTTCATATATCAGTATTTCAAATCTGAGAACTTTTACAAGTGAGGATCATGTCAATTTTGCATTGTTATAATCATGATGATATTGTTTGTTTCTAATTGTATATGCGCCCAGAGGGCCCTTGATTGGTGAATAAATAAACATAATTATGTATTCAGGATCAGAATCTCGGAATATTTCCATTTCTAATTTTTTCTCTGTCATAACTCTTTGAAAGTTAGAGGAGTTGATTTCTTAATAATTCTACCGGAATGTAAATTAGGCAGGTCGATAGGTCAGGAACTAAGAAGGCCTAATATGCATGCACATCTCGTGCGCATCTGTCTCTGTGCCTGACGCTAAGGAGGCCAAATATGCATGTAAATCTCGTGCGGATGCCTATGTGTTTGACGTTAGTGGGCGAGGACTATTGAAATTGCCATGGGAGTCCTCTTGTAATTTAAATCTATGTCTACATTTTAAAAGTCTAAATCTACAATTTTATTTCAAAATGAAATGGAAATATAAGGAATCACTGTCTAGTTAGTGTAGTATGCCAAGGACATCAACGATAGCGGGAAACGTGATAATTCATGCATAACGTTATGCAAATTATCCCATGTTTCCCACTATCTCATCTTCCCAAGTCAAGAGTTTCTGATCCTCACATAGAGCGGAGTGGATCAGAAACTCTTGACTTGGGAAGATTCCACTATCGTTGATGTCCCTTGCATACTAGACTAAGTAGGCAGTGATTCCTTAAATAAATATTTGAATCACACACACCTGTATGTACAATCACATGTAGCATCGGTCCAAGCAATACTTTTACTATTGAAAATGCTAATTAAGGTAGGACACAAAAGATAAGCCAATTTTTTCCTCAAATTCATTTTCTCTGAAACTTAGATATTTTGATCTAGGATACAAAATCTCACTTTTTATATAATATGAAAGAAATTCAACCACGCATTTTTTTTGCCCACATAGTTTAAAATATGATTTTGTACTAGTTTAAGGGCGATTGGTATGTCCCTTCTAGTTTAAAGTCATATAAAGGAAATGTCCCCCAGTGTATGAAAAAAATGGTATTAAAAGGACTTCAATCTTACCTTTGCCCCCATCCGAGCAAACCTCGCGAAATAGGATTTTCGAGTTTGATAAGTCCCCCCCCCCAACCTGGATTTTTAACTGACGAGCTATTGTTTATAAAAATATATCTTACTGTGAGCAAAGTTCTGCTCGCCATCAGAGCCGATATCCACCAAGCTGCTGCTCACTGTCTGACAAGCTTTAAGGGCATCCATCCAGGGTCTCTTGGTGGTGTACAGTCGGTAACAATTCTCGCCATATTTAGTCCAACCCGAGGTACACGTAATTGCAGAAACTCGGTGCTCTAAATTAATATTGTTTCTTTTTTTTAAAAAAGGTTTATATTTTAAATTTAAATAAATGTGGATTTCACACCTTTTGGTTTGTTTAAGGTGGGGATACGTCAAAGGAAGATATAAAAGATTAAGTAAATTAAGAATCCTTATCAAATCAATTTAGCTTTAAGAAATATTTTTTGTGAAATATTTTCCATTATATTTCCATGTGTAAAATTAAATCAAAAATACTTACCTTGCACTACGAGTGCTATTATTACCAATGCAAAAAGCATGACTCTGTAGAATACCTTACAGCAAAATAAGAAAGAGATTTTATTACACAATAAATTTCTACGTTTATAACTTTTTTTTATGTAAATTTATTTTATTGTCATTAATTTTTATTGTCTTCACTCAAATTAGATTTTCTCTTTCATTTTTTTTTAAATCTCTAAACTTACTTGTAAATGGATTTTAACTATTTCTACTTCTTTAACCTTCATATTGTCACTTTAA
The DNA here is from genome assembly GCA_003671525.1 of Saccostrea glomerata. Lineage (NCBI taxonomy): Eukaryota > Metazoa > Mollusca > Bivalvia > Ostreida > Ostreidae > Saccostrea > Saccostrea glomerata. The sequence continues at coordinate 52,294 of PRKT01000761.1, forward strand.
TATTTTTTTTTTATAATTATCATACAGTAAAAACATCTTTACCGATCTAATCTTCAGAAGCCCCATTACTGCAAAGGCAATAGCGCTGCAGCCAGTGAATGGATTTTGCCTTGAAATAAAATTTCACAAATGAATTTCAAAATTAAAATTAATGAAATGTGCAATCAAATCAGGATTTAAAAAAATCGAATTTGGAAAAAAAAAAATTAAAAAAACTCAATAAATTCTGATAAAGTTGAATAATTCAGTTTTAATTAAATTTCATATTTTCTAAATTTAGGATTGCGCTATGGAGGTAAATTGGAGAAGAAACAGGAAATTACATATTTCCTCAATTTTAGTTTATATTCCAAGTTCTCAGAAAATAAAGGGGTTTTTTTTGGTCGTGTATATGTTACTCCCTTTGCTAATCATCGATATCACAGTACTTCGACTCAATCGCATCATCTTGGGCCTTTCCGTCAGAGGTCAGAAAAACGTTTCAGAATGGCAGTCGCGATTGTCACAGGATCAAGACCCATTCTCCGTAAATAGTGGATCATCAGAATTTCAACAATATTATCAAAAATTATTGACCTAAAATTGCTCGTCCATTTACAAAAGAATGTCATATTTCCCAATTTGATTTTTAGTCCATAGTTCTTATAAATCCACAGTACAGTCGCCCACGTGCGCAGTGGTGAGAGCGTCTGCTCTAGAAATGCATAGTAAGGAGTTGATCCTTACGTCGCAGGTTCGAATCCCACTGTGCATAGGGCGTGGAGACTGGTCCTTCGGATGAGACGGTATAAACCGAGGTTCCGTGTCGCAGTAGGTGCTGGCACGAAAAAGATCTCTCACTGCTCAATGGCCCTCAGTGTCGAGTATAGGACAAAATTTGCAGCTGTCCACTGGCAAGTGTTGGCGTCTCCATATAAGTGAAAAACTCTCGGGAGGGACGTTAAACAACATACAATCAATCAATCCACAGTGCAGAATATTCATTAAATTTGACGCATGCAGTTCTGTAATCCACATTTAAAGAAAATGTCCTTTTTTCATTCAAAACAATCTTTGAGCTGGCGGTTGGATTTCCTTTGATGTTATTCTCCAAGTGGTTAAACATACATTTTTTTTCACGAATGCTTTTTTCAGCAAAAAAAATTAAACTACCATATGAAAAGTTGTTTCACAAATCGTCAGATTATCCATTTAACTCATCAAGGACCCCCCCCCCCCCCCCCCTCCCCCCCCCCCAAAAAAAAAAAAAAAAGAAAAATTGAAAAAATTGTCATTATAATTTTAAACAAGGCAAATCCTTTAAGAAATGAGTAAACGGTTTTTAAATAATGTATGTATAAATTAGAAATTAAATTTCCATCAAATGACAACATTTATTGCAATATTTGAAGTAAAAAGAATCGTCCTCAACTCCTTTTAGGATCGAAAGTACATAAAAATCAGTCGGAAAGCGCCGAATAAATCGGGAAGTAATCAAGTAAACTGCAGCTAATATAATTTACTCCAATTTGAACCCACTTTGTTCATGAAAATAAATCACTGAAAAATCACTAAAATCCAAAAAAAAAA
>PRKT01000761.1:54086-79196 GCA_003671525.1 Saccostrea glomerata
ATTTTTTAAGACATTGGGTCACTAGTACCAACGTTTTATAGCATGTACTTTGATTAACCCGCTGACGTCATTCTTCTTGGACTAATTAATGCAATAATCTTCAATGCCAAAAATGTTTCAATTGTTGTTGCCAAAATTTGTGCTCGAAAAAATTTAAGAAAAATTCCAAAACATAAAAAATCTGGGATTGAATATTGTTTAAGATAGTAGGACTTTTGAGAGTATTTGATGTTCTAAGGTAATGCAGTTAAAAAAAAATACAGAGTTTGCGATCAATTGAATCTTTATGCTTTTTTTTAATTGAGACAGAGGATTTGACTATCAAAAAAATTCAATCGTCTGACCCCCCCCCCTCCCGAGAGAGATAGAAAGAGAAAAAGTGAGAGAGAGAATTTGAGAGAGAGAAGGGAGATTTAAAGATATCTTGACCTTATCGGGTGCTTAAAGATTTAAGATTTTCTTAAATCAAATGGAAAGATAAACCTTAATCCACGTTATTACATTATACTTGTAATTTTCTGGATGTCTACATATAGTAAATAACTCTATATGCATATTAAGGGGGGTGGGGTCTTTGAAACTGGGAGGGGGGGGAGGCTAAACCAACAAAAAAGGGAAGTCCAAATTTTCAATGCATATACATGTATTTTGTCTATTTTTACCAAAATAAGGGGGGGGGGGCTCAGTCCCCTGTTAAGATGTCTTTGACAAGTACATTAAAATTTTAAACAATGGTTACTATACATGAGCTCTATTTGCCCATTGTGAAATGTCGGATACCCACGGGTGATCTCCTCTGATGGGTAAAGACGAGATCAACCGTGGGTATCCGACGATGCTATCTGTCTGTTTTCGGTTCATTCTCTCCAAACTGCAATATTCACTGTACATGATTAGAGGACGGATTTTAAAATTCATTTTACTTATTAATATTAACATGTACATTCTTCATCAGTAAGTAACTTTCAAGAAAGATGGGTTTTTTTAAAGTACGATTCACAATTCATTATGAACTATGTCAAGAACTTACTAATTATAACAGTGAAATACTCAGTTCAGTTTTACGACCAAAATGTAATTTTACCGCAATGGCATAGAATAAATATAAATTTGCTTTTTTGACCTTTATTACAAACATACAAATACTAATTCTAAATACATGTAGTGCTCTTGTACCCTGTGGGTTAAAATTTGTGTATATATTCGTAATCTTTTTATCGGATAAAATTTAAGAAGCTTTTCAGTTCATAATTCTTATGTATCATGCAGAGTTGACACTTGGTACTTTAGTTTTGAAGTTTGGCAGACCTAAATGAAAGAAAATACAAACCCTGTTAACGTACATATATATATATATATATATACGTATGTAGCTTTCCTTTATAAGTGGTTGGATCTTTTAAATTTTTTTTTTGGCTTTGGTTAAGATAAATACTTGCCATTAGCACAGCGTTTTTATCACATTTTTAAAGGAAAAAGGGGAGAAGAATAATTTTTTTTGTATTTTTGATCTTCCTGTGATATTGGATTGGAAATAATAAAAATATTAGAGGTGAACAATGACATATTTTGAACCAAACCATACAGGCACTTGTTGGGCATACAAGACACTCAATCCTGAATTTAATATTCTTAGAGAGTGTCCTGTTTTTGAAACAAGTAACCTGTGAACAAAATTGAATTTAATCCAGCATTGAGAATAAAGGTTGAAAGTACAGTGACATTTAAATCTTCCACAAGCTAGATTTCTCTTAACTATTTATTAACTTTGTAAGCCTCACGTTTCAAGTTTTATCCCTCGCCAGCTCTAATCTATAAATATGCAATGGGAAAGATATAGGTTTGTCACCTTTCGTAAAGATTGAAATAATGCCAAAAAATAAAGGATTAATTATGACCTTACCGTACAATAAATTTTACTTGGCCCATTTGTATATAATTATACTTCTATAAGGCCTGTTATTTAAGACATTATTAATAACAATGGTATAGATTAATTATAATCTCTTAGAGGGTTAACCAAGAAATTAACATATGAAGCAGTATCATTTGAAAAAGAAAATGTTTTTTAAAAAAAATATAGGGATAATTAAAAAAAATAAACCTTCCTAGCTAAGGCTGTGATTTGCATTTATATTTTTAATACAAGCAATTTGATTATCCAAGTTCTTGATAATAAAACACAGAAATACAATAAGCACTACAGACTACTTTTTATTGAAAAACAGCGCAAACCACAGGAAAGATTTAACACCACCAATGATTAGAAAGTAACTTAAACACACGTAAAAGTCAACATCTTACTTATACATGAACTCAGTTTGAGCTTTCAAAGAAAACAGAACTTTTTTCAACAATTATAGCCTTTAAACATCATTGTATAAAGAGCGAATGAACAACGTGCAGCGAATGTCTATGTATGTTTAAATACAGACAGATGTCTCTTTGGTGATTCTCGATATATTAAAGCTTCTATTTAATTTCAGCAACCTCAAAGCGCCAGGAAGACCGAGATGACCAGTGACGTCATGATCAGTGCAAAAGAAGCCAGATTTAGACCTGAAAAAAAAAACAAAAGTAAACAAGATAATTAAAAAAAATTCAAACTTACTTTAAACATCGAGGAAAGCTTTTTTAAATACGTATTTATAGTGATACATGAAGCATTATTTATCACCTGATATATTTACATTTATCACATATTTTCACCTTTATCCCATTGATATAGCTCATGTGATATCGATTTCGTATCAACACTATGTATTCCTACGCCGCGTGACGTAATGTAAATAAACAAATATATGTGCATGATGGAGAGAATGACTTAATTTGTCAAATTTCACTTAATTTGATATATTTCAACATATATTCATTCATGAATTAAAAAAAATAAGTGATGAAATACTTTCTTTCTTTTATTTTTGTACGAAATATTTCATACAGCGTAATATTATTTATTACGTAATTTGGTCCGAGGTAACTGAAAGGGAACTTTGAATATTAGAAATAAAGACAAAATACACATTTATAGTGAACAAAAATATGTGATAAAAAGAATCTCCCATGGTTTGTGGTTTGATATGATTTTTATCCAACTCGTTGTGTGTTTTCTATCCCCTCGCCAAGGCTCGGGGATAGAAAACACAACTCGTTGGATAAAAATCATATCAAACCACAAACCATGGGAGATCCTATATTTATCACGTACATATAAAAGAAATTGTTTACATTTGCATTATTTAAGGAATGAAGCGGTTTATAAAAAAGCGTAAACTGTCCCAAGTTTTGTTATATCGTATAATATAAGTTGAAATAAGCTTCATTCCTTATAATTTAATTTCAATGCAGACAATGAAACAAAATTTCCCCAAGAATAAGGCTTCACATTGATTAAATTTTAAAAGTAACGTCAAGCGGAGTAATACGTTTTTTTGACGTAACTCATTGTGACGTAGGCAAGTTATGTTATACAAAATGGATAGAATATTTTATCCAATCAAATGACGTGTTACAAGTAAAATTAAATTATTTTGTGTGAAGAACTAATTTTTTGCTTCTAAAAATATCACCTGAGTTTTAAGTTATTCTGAAGGAAAGGATAATCATTGTTCTACTAAATTATAGAGGTTAATGATTTTTTTTTTTCAATGTTTAAATTTTTAAATAAAACTGTGAAATTTTATCCCCATTAGTCAAAAACAAATTCATTATCTTATTAATCAAACGCCCCCCCCCTTTTTTTAAAATACATTATCCTAATCATTATCATTGTCGTTGTGCGGGCTCTCATCGACATTTTCGTTATACTAAAGAATTAACACCTTCCACTTACCTGCCCCTCCCAGACACGCCTCTACGTTACAGCCAGCATAACCGGAAGTTTCGTCACTTCCATCGTCACAATCATTTGAACAATCACAGACAAAGGCTTTCTGGATGCAGGTCATAGATCCCGATTGACAAGTGAAAAAGGCAGAGGGACACAGCTACAAACAAGATTGTACATGTATGATAATACAAATACGATAAAGATTAAGTATCAATGTAACAAGAAAGAAAAATACAAAAAGAATGAATTCATTTGCCTTCTGCAGTTTGCAAGAATCTAAGCTGCATAACTGACGTAGCTCTCCGAAAAAAAATATTGACAGACCGGTCTGTCTTTTTTTTTTTGGAGAGCTACAGTTCTGCAGCTACCGAATCTCATGAGTGTACGTTGGTTCTGTAGGCAATATTCTCGACTGAATAGAATTTACCTCTTACAATGGTGGACACTCATATTTAACTTATTTTGATCGAGTGCGCGTGATTCATATTTTTTCTACCTATTCCTTAATTCATACCCGGTACCTTTTCTTTACAATAAAATCAAGTTTTATAGCATCTTACAATCAGTGCAAAAGAGTTACTATCATTAAACAATTACATGTATATTATAGATTGCATTTAAGTGTAAAGTTTTACGTTACGTCACGATCTAGTTTGACAGATGCGCCCAGCATAAACAATTCACGCTCCACTGTGTGATTGGTCAACTCATATTATCAACATTGACAAGGAAATAGTCTGTTACATGAGGAAGCAATCACGGATTAGAAGAAACTTCCATTCATAAAGCTTGCGGTTAGGAGGCGTGTACTATAAACCTTGAGCGCAGCTGTCATCATAGGTTGTGACGTAATGCAAAACTTCACACTTAATTGAAATATTATTGATAATTAATCATTATAACAGTCATGTCCATATTTCCTCACCTGTTGGTATGTACCTGCAGCAACAGTGGGACAGTCGTCAGGATTACAATCCCCGAAATCTCCGGAGTCGCCACTACAGTCTTTCCCGCCATTAGCAGGCTTCGGGTTATCACATGTCCTTGACCTTGACCTTCTACCACCGCCACAAGTCTTGCTACAACTTCCCCACGGTGACCAGTCGGTCCAGGCACCGTCAACTATTGCATTCATAATCATAAAATTATTAATTTGTTATAAAGATGGATAGTTGCATTACAGTATGCTTTAATTAAATCTTACAAATTTATGAAGATAAATACTAGTAGGCAAATAGACAGAAGTACATGTACCTGAGAAGTTCAATGCACAGAACATTGTACAGAATTAAGTCTTCGAAAAATATATATTTAGTGAGAGTTATTTCCCGCTACCCGCCAAATTTGAAACCAACATCTTTAAATTATTTTATCTCATTAAAATTGGTAACAGTAGTTTGGATTGTTTGTAACTTTTGTTCAAGGGGTTCAATTTTACAGCAAATCTCTATAATAACAAATTAAAAATATTATTATCAACAATTATACTCTTGATAAAAAAAAATGCCTTACTTATGCACACTTGAGTGTTACAGTTCTGGGAGCTGGTGCTTAGTCCGGGACACGCGGCGCCGCCATGTTGGGGGGCGGGGTTTGTACAGGACCTATCACGACTCTGTGTTCCTCCGCCACACGTCACAGAGCAAGTCTTCCAGGACCCCCAGTTCGCCCAGACTCCATCAACTGGTAATGATAATTTCTGATTAATTTACTAATCCAATTAATTAATAAGTAATACAAACGTTACATGTACCGATCCCTTTGTATGAATTAAACAATAAAATATGTTCAAAACAATGATAATTTCTTTTATACTTATATCTTATGAGGTTGAAGTAGATTCCATTCAAATTGATTCTTTTGATAAACAATTGTGCGACTGCTACGACGCAGTTATGTTTTATCTGAAACGTACTTGGACATGGGTTGGTGTTGCAGGTTTGGCTAGAATCAGTACTTCCGGGACAAGCTGCGCCGCCATATTGAGGTGCAGGGTTTGTGCACGTTCTCTTTCTTCCCTGACTTCCTCCGCCACATGTGACTGTGCACGTGCCCCATTGTCCCCAAGAAGCCCAGACTCCATCAACTTTCATAAACAAAAAGTTTATTTTTTATAAATATATCATAAACAGTTGTTGCAACTTACAATGTAAAAATTTTACAATGGCATAAGATCTAGACTAGGTCAACTGTTGCTTACTTGGACAGTTGTGCGTGTTGCACCTTTGCGTTGCCGAGGAAAAGTCCCTGCAGTTTGCTCCGCCATATTGTGGTGCGGGATTGGTACACGTGCGGCCTCGTGTTTGTATACCGCCGCCGCACGTTTCAGTACACGTGCCCCAATTGCCCCACGCCGCCCATTCTCCATCAACTGGAAGCAAAGAATTTTTCGCTTATGACTACATCTTTAAAAAAGCTTCAAAAAAGCTCATAAGAGAAAATATATGACTGTGTCCTGGCCAAAATAAGTTCCATAGTTTATCCTATATATGTACATTTCTTTAAGAGTGTGGGCTTAAATATATCGTTAAAAATACTAGGCTAAGCTATTGTCCACATGACATATAACTTTCAAAGATGTACAGAACGACACCAAAAGATTTTATAAAATGAGACACTGTGAGATGAAGATGGTTATAAACTCACTGGGGCAGTGATGCGTGTTGCAGGTCGTTCGGTTGTCCTTAGATCCGGGACAATCTTTGCCTAGATACTGAGGTCTGGGGTTGGTGCACGTCCTTGACCTGTCCTTGGTTCCACCCCCGCACGTGACCGTGCACGTGGTCCAGGCTGCCCAGGCCGCCCAACTTCCGTCAACTAAACGGAAGGAGATACATAGTTTTTTTTAATAAAAAAAAAACATCAGTTGAAGACCAAGATTATCAGGTCGTGAGATATAAAACAGGTCATCATAAAAAAATTTTAAACGTCATTTTTTTTAAATTTACTAAACATGGAAATGATTTAACAAAAAAAAGAAGAAGAATTTAATGATCACTGAAAAATAAAAAAAAATTATTTACCAAATTGTCGATTCTTTCAAAAGCTAGTATATATAAAAAGGTAGTGAATACTTTGAAATACGAAACCGTTTACTCATTTTCAAAAAAAATACAATTTAAAAATGCGGCATGTATTCTAAGATCTGGCCTGGGGGCCATAAAAGTTAGACGAGCTCACTTTTGATCTCAGTCTCACTTTTCCACTATATATTCCTTTAGAAAAAGCAGGGACTTATATACTAAGTATATAAGTCCCTGGAAAAAGTGAGACTGAGTTCAAAAGTGAGCTTGTCTAACTTTTATGGCCCCCAGGCCTGAACTTACTTGGACAATGATGAGTGTTACAGTCTGTCCTGTCGGCGCCAGATCCAGCACAATCCCTGCCGAGGTACTTGGGGGCGGGGTTAGTACATGTCCTTGACCTGTCCTTCTTACCACCCCCACAGGTCACGGTGCACGATCCCCAACTACCCCAAGACGCCCAGTTTCCATGAACTGAAACACATCCATAGGATTGATTTATAGATATATTTCTTTTCAATACGGAAAAATATTTTCATATGTTTCATAACCGAAACTTAATCAGTCATTTATAAACTACCGGTAAATGAATCATTTCCATATATTATGATTTTTTATTTTAAAAATACAAATAATCTTGACTGATTATTCATCTCTGTACTCTTGAAAAAGGGGCACCGGAGTCGCCAACTACTCTCATCTCCATGCACCCTTCCCCGAGAAGGTTATTGCTAGATTTTTTACTCCTTACTTGGACAGTAGTGTGTGTTACAGGACGTGCTGCTGGTGCTGGACCCGGGACAGTTATTTCCACCGTACTGTGGGGTCGGGTTGTTACACTGTCGGCCTCTGGTCTTCGTCCCTCCGGCGCACGATTTGGTACAGGATCCGTAACTTCCCCAACTACCCCAAGCTCCATGGACTAAAAAAGAATCATATTTTTAAAAAAATGTGATTAATTTTAATAAAGAAGCAAAAATATTTATATATATCAATATCGAAACAAAATTAGTTTTTTTTTTATTCACTGGTAAAAGAATCATGACTACAGTATATAATATAATCATTATTTTAAATACACCAATAATCTTGATTATTCTTCTCGGTAGTCAAGAAATAAAAGGGGTACTGGAGTCGCAAAAACACCCCCCTCCCCGAAATTACAGTAACTTCCCAAAAACTATAATACAAGAATTTTTTTTTCCTTACTTGGGCAGTTATGTGTGTTACAGGAAGTGCTGCTGGTGCTGGACCCGGGACAGTTATTTCCGCCGTACTGTGGGGTCGGGTTATTACACTGTCGGCTTCTGGTCTTTGTACCTCCGGCGCAGGATTTGGTACAGGATCCATAGCTTCCCCAGCTTCCCCAGTTACCGTGGACTAAAAAAGAAATATATTTAAATATATATATATATATACATATTTTCCCATTTATCTGCTTCAATGACTGTACTTTCATTTACGCTTGGGAAATCTTATCCTTATCTAATTCGAGCTTTGATCCGCTCTTGTTAGATCGCTTTGTATAACGTAGCGATCTAATAGGGGCGTATCAAAGATATAATTTCAATTAGTTTGATCTTATCCGATTTCATTTTAGCGCCCAATAAATATATACACTTTTTTTTCGATGAGTGGTACATGTATTGTACCTCTGTAATATTTTTCAGACCAGCATACATATGCATGCTACATATCTGTAACTTTGCGCAAAAGAAAATGATCTTTCTGGTCATGTTATCGCAAGAAATCTCCAATTTCATATAGTTATTTTCAGGATTCAGGATGCATTGTAACCAGTTTTTGGTCATAAGTCACTCCCAAGACAATGACAGTTTTGGGTGATTAGTCACCACTTAAGACTATACGTTCCTCGGGAGGCTGAAGAGTGCAGACAAATGGCGGGAAGATTGTTGGTAGTGACCAGAGGTCTTATCAGGTAGTTTGGCCAACTTTTCGTGGTAGCAGAGCGTGTAAACAGAGACAAACCATGGCTAGAAGCTTCAAGAACCCTCTAGCATTTGATCAAAAGTCCACGACCACGTACTGAAACATGGAAAAACGAAGTTGCGGTGTGACAACTGGTAATAGAACATACCCTGGCTGTGTCATTGTCCCTGACTGGAAATGCTAGAGAAACAGCAATCGAGCTTCCAGAGGAGAAATTAGGAAAAGAAGACGGTATGAAGAAACTAATGACACAATTAGATAGAGTTTTTCTTCGAGATGGTAATGAGAAGGCATATGAAGCCTATAAAAACTTTGATGTGTTTATATTAAGAAAAACAGAAAATATGAAAATATCTGACTACATTGTTGAGTTTGATAAACGATACAACAAGGCCAAGAAATTTGACATGGCACTCCCTGAGGCAGTTCTTGCCTTTAAAATCTTGGACAATGCAGGACTTTCCGTACAACAGATGGCATTAATTTCATACACAGACCTAAGTACAAAGCTATGAAGTCAGCATTACAAAGGATTTTTGTTGAAAGTGTGAGTTCTGGTTCAGATGTGAAAACTGATAACCCAGTCATTACAATCAAACAAGAGCCTGTTTTTTCACACAACAGAAGACACTAGACAGCAAGCAAAAAGGGACGAATCCCCTAAACAAGTTTGGTAAAAGAACAAGGTGTGAATATGTCAGAGTGTGTTTCATTGGACAAAAGACTACCCATAGAAAAGAGCTTCACTACAGTTGGCAGAATGTGATTCGGACACGGTAGAGGACTGCAATGTTACTTTACCTACGTAAGATCAACTAACCATGAATGTGACTTTCATCTTAGAGACTTTAGGAGTGGCAGTCATTGATACAGCTAGCTTGCACCCGTACAGTGTGTGAAGAGAAATGGTTTAATTTGTTCTGCAAGGAAACACATGAGAAAATACCAACAGTCACAAGTCGTCGGGCAAGCCATCAGTTTGGGCATTGAAAAATATTCTACTTGTTCCAACGTGCCACAAAACCAGCCGTTACTGGGAAGACAAAATGCAACATAGAAACAGAAGTTGTAAAAGCTCACATCCCTCTATTATTATTTATAATCATCACTGAAAAAGGCAGAAACAGTTCTGGACTTAAAACATGACAGAGCAAGTATGTTTAATCAGCCAGTGAGCCTGGAATTCACCACAAAAGGACATTACGCTGTAAGAATTCTGAAAGATACGTCTACAAACGAGGAGAGCCTATTGAAAGAGGAAATGTTAAAAATCAGAGAAAAATGAACAAAGCCGAAAAGAAAAAAAAGTAGTGATGAAGCTCCACAAACAGTTTGGACATGCAACGCAGACAAAGAAACGATATCGATGGAGTTATTACAGTCTGTATGTGAAAGTTGTGAAACTTGCGTTAAGTACAAAAGGAGACCTGTTGTAAGATTGCCGTTAGCATCAGACTTCAATGAAACTGTAGCTGTGGACCTTCACTAATTGGAACCATGACTGTGGTACTTGCATGTCATCGAGGAATTCACTCTTTTTAGTGTGGGGAGCATCATGAAATCAAAAAAGTCATCAGAATTTGTGAAAAAAATCTTTGAGTGTTGGTTATCAAAACACGGAGACCCAAAATCTCTGTAAAGCGATAATGGCGGTAAATTCAATAATGAAGAAGTTCGTGATATGGTAGAAAATTTCAATATGGAAGTAAAGACGGCTGCTATAGTAATGGTTTATTGGGGCGTCATAATTGAACTGTGACTGAGATTTTCATGAAATTCAGAGCTGAGAATGACTGTGAATGGGAGACAGCAATAAACTTGGCACATATTACTAAAAATGCTCTACATAAAGTGCATGGTTTTAGCTCGTATCAACTGGTATATGGACGTAACACCAATCTTCCTAGTGTGCTAATCGACAGACCGCCAGCTCTGGAAGGTACCGCTCTGAGTACAGTGAATGCGAAACACATCGAGGCGCTTCACTCCTCTAGAGCAGCTTTCACGAAAATCGAATGTTCTGAGAGAATCACAAGAGCAATGAGGGCATAAACACGATCAAGAAGTGATCAGTACCAGAATGGACATCAGGTTTACTACAAACGGCCGGATAGTGAAAAGAGGAAAGGCCCTGGTGTAGTTAAAGGGCAAGACGGTTCAGTTTTTTTTGTAAGACATGGTGGAATTTGTGTTCGTGTACACCAGTGTAGAATAAGAAAAACAAACACAGTCATGGAAGACACTGCAGATGAACCCAAAAGAGACAAAGTCATAACACAACAGCAGGAAAGAGATAATTGCATAGAAGAAAACTGATTCTGAAGTTGAACAGGATAATTTGGATGAACAGATTGGTAGAGTTGAGAGCGAACATAATGAGGGCAATAACCAACAATTATAGTTTAAGAAAGGACAAGTTATCAAGTATCAAGATTTACAGAATGGGGAAAGCTGTGTTGCAAAAGTCACTGGACGAGCAGGTAGAGCAATGGGAAACAACAAACATTGGTACAACCTGTATTTTTTGGAACCAGAGTCTCACAAAGGAGCTGAAATTTCAGTTGATATGGAAAAAGTCCAGGATTTATGATAGATTTGTGATAGTGAGGACGTGATGATTTTGACTGACGTTGTTTCAAACAAGCTAAACAAAAAGAACTTTTGTCTTGGAAAAACAACAAAAACAAAGAGTAGAGTATATAGAGTAGATGGAATCCTTGAGGATCAGCTGAATTTGAGAACAAGGTGGTCAAGGAAATAAGAAAAACTTTTCTAGTTTGAAAGGAAGATGGTGATGGAAACAGTTCATTTAATGTACATGTAGGAATTGAATTGTCCAAATATGAGAAAGGTATTGGACTTAGCCAGTATAGCTATCAAAAGAACATTCAGTTCGTCCCTATATTGATAAGAGTCGTCTTGTAGATAGAGAGACTGCAGTAACATTAACAGAAAAAGAATGCCTTCAGTCAAAAATTGGGCAGATACTGTGGATAGCACAACAAAGTCGACCAGATGTCATTTTTGATGCATCCAATCTTGCATCAAACTTGAAAAGGGCTAATGTTCAAACTTTGATTGAGGCAAATGAGATCATTAGAAGAATCAAGTCGGAGAAGGTTACCCTGAAATTTCAAAATCTTGGACAGCGAAGCAATATGAAGCTTGTAATATATTTTGACTCGTCCTTTGGGAACTTGCCTGATGGAGGAACTCAAGGAGGACATTTTAATGCTCTCTTCGGATATAATGGGCACTTCTTACCCTTAACCTGGCAGTCAAAAAGAATCAGGAGTGTGGCAAGAAGCACACTTGCCGCAGAAACGCTAGCAGTGGCCGATGCCATTGACAGTGGAGCGTACTTGACTTCACTTTATGGGGAATTAACCATTAGACCAAACTTACCAATTATTTGTGTAACCGACTGCCACTCTCTACAAGATGCAATTGAATCGACAAATCAAGTATCGGAAAAAAGACTGGGAATGGAAATTACCGGTATTATAGAGTTGATCTAGCAAAAAAACAATCACTGATGTAAATGGATAGAAAAAGAAAGGAGCATCGTGTTTGAATAAACTCAAAGCACTACAAGATGGTGCTTGGGTAAACCCGTGCTTCAAACAGTAAACAGTCTCTAGGAAACTTTGTAAATAGTGTATATTATATGTTAAGTTTGCAAAGACAGTATTTAGTTGACTTTTGGTTATTGCTGACCCAGGGATAGATGACAGTTTTCTTTTTTAAAATAAGAAGGGGGTTTGATAAATGCACCAGTTTTGGGTCATAAGTCGCTCCCAAGACAATGACAGTTTTGGGTGATTAGCCACCAATTAAGACTATACGTTCCTTAGGAGGTTGAAAAGTGCAGACAAATGGCGGGGAGATTGTTGGTAGTGACCAGAGGTCTTATCAGGTAATTTGAGCCAATTTTTTCAGCATAAAAAATAAAAAAAAACTTACTTGGACAATTATGTGTATTACAAGACACCGTGTGGGTGGAAGATCCGCCACAATTATTTCCGCCATGTGCAGGGGCGGGGTTGTTACAGGACCTGCTTCTGGTTTTGGTGCCGCCAGCACAAGACCTGGTACAAGACCCATAGCTTCCCCAGCTACCCCAGTTACCGTGGACTGAAACAAGGAAATTTTAGTCTTTTTTTAACGTAAGATTACAGGATATCGCAACACATGTGTGCATTTATTGCAAATTGAAATTCAGCGTCCAAATTAAAGATTTATTTTAAAACATTGTTTTATGAAGATAGAAAATCATAAGAATGTTATGCACATATATAATTAATAAAGAGTGTAATAGCAATGTTTTTGGTGTAAGATATAATTTTGTTTAAATAATCTTTAATGTCTTACACACGAACTACAATATTATATATAATGAAAAAATCGTTATAAAGACAAATTTGTAGTCGATTTATTTTAAGGTCAGACAATACGTACCCCAAATATCTGTTTTATATATCTTTATAATGTATGAAAAATATACAAAATTTGAGTTACTTTCTGATTTCTAAACCGATTTCTAATTGTTTTTAAAAATTTTATAAAATAAAAAATTGATTTTGGCGAAGTTTTTTCATAAAAGGATAATATAAGAAATGCCATCCTCTGGTATCTCGCACAAATGCCTGGTAAGGTACCCCAATTTTTTGTGAGTAAGCATGTTAAAGTAGTAATTCTCCATTGACAAAATCTTGGGAAAAAATATATATATATATTATTGAGGAACGTCTCGTCTGTCCATATGGACAATTAGCCATATTTTACATACCTGGACAGCTGTGAGTATTACAAGAGACGGTATTGGTGGAAGAGCCGGCACAATTATTTCCGCCATGTGCGGGGGCGGGGTTGTTACAGGACCTGCTTCTGGTTTTGGTGCCACTTCCACAAGACTTGGTACAAGATCCATATCCACCCCAACTGCCCCAGTTACCGTGAACTGTAAGAATTAAAAATGAACAGGTAGGGCTGTTTTTATGGCATAACGTTTCATTCACATAAAATGTAGAAATAGTTTCTAAATTAATTGAAGCTACATGTAATTCCGTTGCAGCTTGTACCATATCCGTAGAATTTTTTTTTAGCGAGGATTCAATTTTAAAGAAATAAACAACAATGTTAAAAATTTCTCTGGGAAATGAACTTTTAGTTGGTCACGTGATCAAATCCTGTGAAGCCCGAAGGGTTTTTCAGTAAATTTGATCACGCACCAACTAAAAGTTCATTTCCCAGTGAACTTTTTAACATTGTTGTTTATTACTTATATTTACATTTGAGACGAATAAATTTAGAGTTAAATTGCATATATTACACGAACGGGTCGCCGTATTGCTATGTTGTGATGCGCAATGACCTAAAAGTTGTTGGGTGAAAGTTAGTTTACCTCGCTCCAACATTTGAATGTTAAGCATTTCAGTTCGCCGTAGGCTTAGACAATAATCTAACTATTCCATACGTTCAACGTGAATCAAAAGCGGCGGTATCGCCTGTCTAATTTACATAACTCCATAGGAATTTCAGGTTAAAAAGGTAAGTGGGTCAATATTAAAAAAAGCAGCTAAATGTATCACTTCTTTGTAAAATCCTATTTCTTATTTTCTCCCAATTTTGGATTGTTGCTTTACTATCTATGGCATCTGTACTTTCTATTTACTAATAGAAATTTTCACATAATTAATTTCATGAAAGTCAATGGATGATTTAATCACACCAATCAGCTAAATTCATGCTGTCAATAGAATTTTTCTCTTCAAATAAGGATAAATACGCCAAAAATTATCTGAAATTTTGTCTGAAAAATCATGTATACATAAAATAAACGTTAAATGGAATATATCTTTTAATAAAAAATATGAGCCCCATCTTCCATTTAACTGATACAGCATCTAATATGATTGTACAAGAAAGCTGTGTCATTGGTGTTACTATTTTTGTTTTTGCTACAAAAGAGTTATCATTCCTGATAAAAGAATAAACAGTCCTAAGTCATATTACATCACTTCTCACCATAAACAACAGAAACTGTTCCTTGATATTGATGATCAGAACATATTGATGGACTTCAGAAGTAAATAAGTACACTTGTACAAACTTTTGTCAGTGGTGTTTCCATCGTTACTTCAAAAGGATGTTAGATATTCATTGAACTCTTTTACGAAAGATGTTCCTAAGGGGAACTAATAGCAATGTTGACAAAACTTTTACTTTATCCAGGGTAAATTAGAAATACCAGATCATTTTATGACTAATACGTCATTGGTGTTACGGTCATTGGCATTACTTCCTTAAGTTTAACACCAATGACAGGAATGGTTACACCATTGACAAAACAAGTACTTTTGGAGGCAAAATATATTCTTCTTATATTGAAAAATTATTTATTTGTATTCTACTTTGCAAATTTGTAGAATAGTTTGTAAAAACTTGTTATTATACCCCCCGCTTGAAAAGCGGGAGGGTATATAGTAATCATTAATTCCGTCCGTCCGTCTGTTACGCTTTGGGGTACCCATCTCTTATCCGCAACTCCTCTCATACCACTGAATGAAATTTGATGAAACTTTCACAGAATCTTTATTACATATTGCCATTGTGCACCTCCTATTTTACTTTTTGATCCGACACATATTTTGGGTTTCCCGGCCACAGGAACACATGGACTTTTTCACCAATTATAACCATATGGGAGGCGGGGGATATAATTTAATGAGCTTATCGCTCACAGTACCTCTAGTTTTTTACTTTTAATAAGTTTAAATGTAAGAAATAACGTTATATTACCTAATTTCACTCCTTGAAAAAAATAATAAATTATGTTATTTTGATTTATACACACATGGAACAACATTTACAGCATTTTTTAGCGTGTGTCTATTTATTTTTTGTCTCATGTCAATGTCCAAATATGATTGAAAACTTAATTTTCATCACTGGACAACGATACTTTTGGACTTATCAGTAAACTTGAATAATCCTAGTAGATGTTTATCATATCTTGCATTCATAAGTTTTTCACTTGGTTCTATACAACAAAATTTTATAAGGTAACACCAATGACAGAAAAACACAATTTGATACTTAGTAACTTTTACGAGAACATTCTGAAAAATAGCTTCCCTACTGTTTGCAAAATGTTGTTTTCCATAAATATTGTGCAGCTTTATCAATTTAGATACAAAAAAGAAACGGAAATATTTAATTGTATCTCCAATTTTCACATGAACCATTTAGCTGCTTTTTTTTTATATTGACCCAATGTGCGGTTTTAAGGTAATCTATAGTATTCAAAACCTTATTCACATCGAAAGAAGATTTATTGTACATCTTATGATTGAAAAATGTCCATATTGTTTATCATTTTATCTTTTTCATCCTTATTAACTTAGAAACATTCCAAAACAAGTTGCACCTTGACAGATAATCCGAGATTCTCCCCTGCACAAGTCACAATATAAAAGCAGGCGTTAGAGTCAGAGGAATCTTGAATTACAGAAATGTGTAGCCATAACAAAATATCACATAGCTCTATTTTTACATTTGCAAATATCTTTCTTAGATGAACCTATTGAAGAGAAAATACGTTCAATTCTGTGTGAATTTCATTTGGGGGTCAGAGGTCATAGCGCGACCGGATCACAGAGCGATGTGATATTTTGACCAAACAACTTCTAGGTCATTGCGCGCCACTACATAGCAATACATTGGTCCTTTCGTGTAATAAATACAATTTAACTCAAAATGTATTCGTTTCAAATGTAAATATAAGTAATAAACAACAATGTTAAAAAGTTCACTGGAAATGAACTTTTAGTTGGTACGTGATCAAATCTACTGAGAAGCCCTTGGGCTTCACAGATTTGATCACGTGACCAACTAAAAGTTCATTTCCCAGAGAACTTTTTAACATTGTTGTTTATTTCTTAAGTGATTCAGTCGCGCTATGACCTCTGACCCCCAAATAACATTCACACAGAATGAACATGTTTTCTCTTCGATAGGTTCATCTAAGAAATATATTTGCAAATGTAAATATTTTGGGGCATACCCAGATAGCAAGACTATGTTGGGCCAACATTGGCAAAAGGTTGTATGGTTGGCGTTGGGGGAACAACGTTGGGCCAACGTTGGACCAATGTCACCATGCCAACCTTCTCAACCACGACAGAATGCCTATGTTGGCCCAACGTTGGTCCAACGTTAGCAACTTCCATTCACTTTACTTCCCAAGGAAGGAGGGATGTTGATGTTGGCCCAACGTTGGCCCACTGTTTGTAATACACCCTTAAAGAAAGTGTTTTTTAAAGTTGGTAGTAGTATGTTGGCCCAACGTTGGCCATATGTTTGTAATACACCCTTAAAAAAGTGTCTTTTAAAGTTGGTAGTAGTGTGCTGGCCCAACGTTGGCCCAATGTTTGTAATACGCCCTTAAAGAAAGTGTCTTTTAAAATTGGTAGTAGTATGTTGGCCCAACGTTGGCCCGATGTTTGTAATACATCCATAAAGAATGCGTCTTATCAAGTTGATAGTAGTATGTTGGCCCATCGTTGGCCCACTCTTTGTAATACATCCTTAAAAAGTGTCTTATCAAATTGGTAGTAGTATGTTAGCCCAACGTTGGCCCAATGTTTGTAATACACCCTTAAAGAAAGTGTCTTATCAAATTGGTAGTACATTGTAATATGTTGGCCCAACGTGGCCCGATGTTTGTAATACACCCTTAAAGAAAGTGTCTTATCAAGTTGGTAGTAGTATGTTGGCCCGACGTTGGCCCGATGTTAGCACGAGTGTTCTTTTGTTTAGGTGTTTCAGAGATGGGATATTTATATTGGGCCAACGCTGGCCCAATTATTATACTGCCAACTAAATGATGGTGTCATTTTTAGCTGCTGAGCTTTACGTTGGGACAACGTTGGTTCTAATTAAGTTTTAAATTAGATGCACATTCTGAAATAATTAAGAGGACATTCTATGTCCATGCTTTTAATTGTGTGACTGTTTTTTTTCAGATCTGATATTTTCAATATTTTAACTTTGAACTTAAGTGATCAGAGCACCAAAGAGTGTTTTATTATATTTTCTGAATTGTGCATATGCTTGCTTATTTATTTGAAATAAAACCCTTGAAATAATGAATTTTTTCATGAGCGTTGTATTCATGAGAATTTAGAGAAGACTGAATAAGTTCTCAGGAGCAGGATGTGAATGAAGCCTACATATACATAAATCAAAATGACACAGCTTTATAATTAAATTGAAACAAAAGTTAGGCGTTCGCTAAAGATTGGAAAGCGGGAATCAAAATACACCAAACTGTGGAGTGAGCTGTCAGATTCAATTGCTCACATGTGTTGAGGTCATAGACTGAAAACGCAGGGCAAGCAAGAAGAAGTGAAATTTAAATTTGTGGATTATACACTTGCTATAGCTGCATTTAGATGCGATGTAAGTATATATTTATTCTTATTTATTCAGGTTAACTGTTAAAATTGATTAGGAATTCATTCTTTTCATGTTTTTGCACACAAGCACTGTAAGTTAAGGTTATTAAAATAACATCTTTTAAGTTGTTTCTATCTAATTCTTAACTGTCTATTACAGACACGATTGTCACAAGGAAATTAAGGTCCACTGACAGTATAATACATCATTCTCTTTATTAAAAGATTTAAGTAATATTTATTCATAAGTTGGACCAGTAATTGTATTGTTTCTAATATCAAACTATTTTGTATTTTCAGTCAGAGACTGCAAGGAAAACAAATGCTGTGGCGGTAAATAACAATTAAATCGAAGACCATGCATAAAGAAGTGTTTAAAGTACGAGTACGTTTGACAAAGATCATGATGAAGAAAACGGGAGGCGACGAAGGACGGAAAAAGAGCGGGAATACAACAAAAGGACAGTAATAAAGGAAGTGAGCCCTGATTAAGAACTTTGAGTTGATAATTTTTCATAATTTACCTCTATTGTCTATTTTAAAATTTATTTTGTAAATTATGATTGAATTGATGTATATAAAATATTTTCACAGTGAATCATTAGTAATGTTTTCATTGAACATGTCCATGTATGCATTATGAATGCAGATTGAATTGTTTATTAATTTTTTTAAACAGTCATAAAATAGGTTTATGTAAAGCATCACTTAACCAATTGCAAATGTTTCAATGTAATAACTACGTTGGCCCAACAATTTGCCAACTGACATTGTAAAAAAGGGTCAACATTGGGCCAACCTAGCCAACCAGTTGTTAAGGTTGGCTGTTAGTTGGCAAACACTAAAAACTACGTTGGCCCAACAATATGCCATCTGACATTTCAACAAAGGGCCAACGTTGGGCCAACCTAACCAAACAGTTGTTAAGGTTGGCTGCTAGTTGGCATACACTAATAACTACGTTGGCCCAACAATATGCCATCTCACATTTCAACAAAGGGCCAACGTTGGGCCAACCTAACTAACCAGTTATTAAGGTTGGCTGTTAGTTGTCATACAATTATACCTACGTTGGCCCAACAATATGCCAACATGTTGGACCAACGTTGGGCCGATGAGCAAAATTACCGTGGGCCAACGTAAGGTTACCAACAGTGGGCCAACGTTGGAAAAAAATTGGGCCAACGTTGGCCCAACTATGTCTTGCTATCTGGGTAATTAGCAAGGCTGTTGAGATCGCTAAATCGCTAAAAGCAAAAATGAAATTACATTTTCTTTGTACTTGCTTTTAGCATGTTTAGTGAGAATTTAACAATCACTAAAATTACTTCTCGCTAATATTAAAATAGATACCAATTTTTAAGGAGAAATGCTTAAAATTTTCCACTTATACTGTATTTTCTGAAATTGAACAGGAGGGGATCCGGCACATGAATTATTTGCAACATGGTTTCAGTTATTTAAAACGTTTTCTAACCACTTCAGTAAAGTACAATTCTTCAAATTCCTCTCAAAAGGATTTTTGTTACAAAAAGACGTGCACATGTACCCATTTGAGGATATTACATTGTATAAAACATAAGATAAACACATAACTGACCTGCGCATGAATGTGTGTTGCAACTTCGTGAACTGGAAGAGGACCCAGGACAAGTTGACCCTCCATTAGATGGGGCAGGGTTGTTACAGGACCTCCGGCGGGTCTGGGTCCCTGACCCACAAGACCTGGTACAACTCCCATAGGATCCCCACGAGCCCCAGTTTCCATTGACTCTCGGTGCTATATAAAAAAAATTGTACGAACAATTTATGTAATAATTCAACAGAGGCTTGCAAAGTATTATGCACACAGTCCTTTTTCAGAGAACATGGGTGGCTGTGGTCATTTTCAAACTATTTTGATCTCCTTTAGAAGAAGAGCTCCATATATAAAGATATTATAAAACTAAAATGTATGAAATTTTCTTTGCCAAATGATGGTTGACAGCCAAAGATAATCATATCATATAAAAAAAAATGTGAAAAAATTGAAATATATTTGATGCTTAATTTGTTGACCCCAAGCTTCCTTAAGGTAGTCAAGCCTTGATAATCTCTTCCGGTTCCACAAGAAATATTATAAGAAATATTATAAACCATGACGTCACTTACCCGGTTTTTCACACATGGTATAGATACTGGTATGTGTACAAGGGAGATCATTCCAACCCTTCCTACTGGTCAACACGTGTATACAGTGTTCGCCTCCAGAGTTATTAGGTTCACCTGTATGTAAATTAATTTATTAATTACTAATATATAAAAGAACACTTTATTAACGTTCATAAATCCTCTAATAAAAGAGAAACATACAACTCTCTTCGTAAGAAAATGACCACATCTATGTAAAATTTTCAAATTCAAAAACCATTTCTGTCAAATTTTATCCAAAATCAAACATATTTAAATTGTGTATGCTTCATATATGAAATCCACACAGTGTCATCAGATTTTCCTTTGGGAAATAATTATTATATTATTAAAACATATCAAAATATTCAAGAAAAGAAATTTTAAATCAAGTTTTTGCTACATCAGGTTAAATTAAGTAAAATTAAGAAACATTAATTTATTTAAAGAATACCCCGGTACATTACATTTTATGATTATGAAGATAGTTGAATCATCGGGCAAGGTGAAAACATTATTTTTCAATGACAGCCGCTCATGCTTATTTGAAATTTTATTGACATTTTCATTAAAGAAGGAGGGGGTGATTAAACATACCTCTGTTCCACTTGGTATAGGACCAGGAACGTGTTCCGCTAGCAAAGAACCAATATCCTTCCTTATTTCCGTCAATACCACTGGTCCACACACTGTTTCCACCAATTAATCCTTAAAATAGATAAAAGTAATAGGAAAAATTCAAAATTAAAATTTCTTATGTGAATGCTTTATACATGTATATAATATACACGTTTTAGTTTTGATCACCCAGACGCTTGTCTTTATAACACAAACGTCACTTTTAAGTGAAATATTCTGGAGAGGGACGTTAAACAGTATAAAATCAATCGATATAATCGAAGCGTCTTGATGATCAAGACTACAGGCGTATCTGATATCTCCGAAGATGGTGAAATTATTATGACGACCCGCCCAACCTTCAATGTAGTACTGTTCTCCGCTATCGTCGATGCTGACGAGATTGGCTCCGTAGCTTTGACACGTTCTCAGGGCAGTAATCCAGTTAGTCCTTCCAAACATCCTGTAGCACCTGTTGCTCCTTTGATGCCAACCGCTTCCGCAGCTGGATGTTCCATCTACAAATCCAGACAAGAGTTTCTTATAAACAGCCTTATAGTCATCATCGCAAGCCACGGTTAGTAAAGTCCGCATATACATGTACCTCCCTTCAGAATGGGAGAGGATCGTACATTTTTACCGTGATTTGCGACGATGCCTTATAGTTAACTCCTTGGACTTAAACAGAGAGGTAAGTAGCTGCAGAATTGTAGCACTCTTTTTGGGAAAATTCGGACGGATAAAGCTTTATCTGTCCGAATTTTCTCAAGAAGAGAGATTCAGTTCTGCCGCTAACGACTACGTAATTGTTAATTCAAAAACTTATTGAATTAAACTTAAGTGAAAGTTTCTCCTTTATAGGCATTTTCCCTCGTGTTTGTCATTTATTGCGTTGACTTTTAATACTAAAAATAATTTTAAAAAATGTCCGTTACAGGTACATGTATTCAGAGAGAAAAATCGATAGATACTTGTACTTACAATGGATTTCACAAACATAGGCCAGGGCCCTGTTACAAGGTAAGTCGTTCCACCCCCTCCGATTCTCATAGATCTGCAAACAGTGTTCGCCTCCACAACAGTTATTAGGTTCACCTTTAAAATCAATTTTTCTTTTAGAATTTTTCAGTCAATACGGGACTTTCATGTACGCATCCCTTCTTCTTAAGTTTGACATTGTTGACATTGACATATTTGGCTAATGCTATATTAAATTCGTGTTAATTGACTTTAGTTAATTAAAAACGACACCCTATTCTATCGAGAGAGAAAACATTGCAAGTAGCAGAAACACGAAGAAATATATAATAGCTTAATGAACCTTTGTTTTTATTTGACAACCTCCAGTTTCAATTGCAGTGGTATTTTTGAAATATTACTTGTTTATTATAAACTTTTCTTTATTTCAAACAAGGGCACCACAAAGCAAGAATACTCGACCGAAATTTTAAGAACATATCGATTCCGATATGAATGGTTTACAAAGACACTTGTTTAACTTCCCTAGCGCATGCGCACTCTTATTCCGATGCACAAACGAGCGCGTTCACGCATGCCCAGTAATAACAAACCTCTATGCCACTTTGTGTAGGACCACTTTCCGTATCCGCTGTACCAGGCCCAGGCTCCCTCGTAGTTCCGGTCAGATCCGCTAGTCCAGACGGTATATCGACCAATAAGACCTTAAGAAACATAATTATCGATTATTAGCATATTTTCAATAGAAGACATGAGATTAATTGATAAATGAATTTTGAGCTGATTTTTCTCCCTTTTCGTGCAAGATAAATCATTCTACGTATAAATATGAAATAGTGACTTTAAAAAAAAACAACTGCTATCTAAAAAAAATTTCACTTGTAAACTGACTTACGCCAATAAGTGTCCTTTTCCATGGACATTAGTCGTATTATGTGAAAGAACATAGAATTAACAAACATTTTAAGTTTCTTTCAAACTGAAAATTTTATTTCCCATTGAACATATTTAAACGTTTTTTTTTAAATAAATACTGTAAAATACTTTCATGATTACTAATCTCTCTTGTTCGTTTTGTCATTTTTTTTAAGATTGCGAATCTTAGAATTGTTAATTTAGTTCTACGAAAATAGACCAAAAAATTAGAATAAAAAAGAAGATAATGGGTAGTATTCAAGATCAAAAGATCATAGAAATGGATGGAATTACCTTAAGCTTAGACTATTACTTCGAGCATTAGACTCACTTTCTACAAAGTAGTTTTCCCCGGAAGTCTCGACACTGACGAGATTTGCTCCGTAACGTTGGCAATCTCTGCCGGCCACCGACCATTCCTTTTTACTCGTGAAGAGTTTGTAACAGTTGTTTCCATACTTAGACCATCCGCTTGGACAGTAAGCATAAGAACAGCCTACAATAATATAAAACGTTAAATATCACAGGCGTGTAGCATCGTTTCTGAAAGTTGGGGGAGGGGGCAGCCAGAGAAAAAAAATGTTTACTTACTTTAAAAATCATGTGGCGGAAAAACTGACATTAATTCTTAGTCATACATGTATTTGGGGTTAAAACCCCATAAAAAGTTACATTGCTATATTTTAACCATGGAGTAAATTTAAAACCCAATGGGGTTTCTGTCAGATTTTTCATTGGCTAATTTTAAATACATGATTCCCCATGGGATTTTCTTTTTTATTTTTACTGAATACCTCAAAAACTAGCAGAGAAAGTAAATTTTATTTCAGATATGAATTTAGATGGAAAAATCCCACCATTTAAAAAAATAACGCAAGATGATAGGTTTAAAGGGAAAGGGTACACAAGTTCGGAAGTATCCATTCTGAGGTTGTCCGTCCCTCTATTGTTTTTTTTTAAATAAATCTTTTCCACACTTGCAATCATGAAATTTCGTTTAAAATATATCTATTGCAAACTTATTTTATTCTCACAAACTTTCTTTAGCGTATTTTTTTCCAAAATTTTTTTTCAAACGTTCTTAATGTGAGCTCTTGCTTCTTCCACACCGTATAAATATTTGCACATGTACTTGAAATAAACTTACGTGTACTTACCAGCAAAAAGAAGCAAGCAAAGGAGTGCAAAAATGTTGTTCGATGACAGCTTTTGCTCAATCTGTGAAATAAAAGTTTCTTTTTCTTTAATGATACCAGCATTTTATTTTTTGCGTTTACAAGATCTAGACAAATTAATTAAATTTGCAATTTTTAAAAGATAAAAGCTTGTTCAATAAGGTCTCAATGAAAATAATATCATTTTGATTGAAAAATGAAAATGTATACATGTACGAATTTATCAAGATTATTCTGTTTCAATGTTTAAAATAGCCTTTTTTTCGTTTTCATTTTTGTTGTTGTTGGAGAACAATCATTATGTTTTAGAATAAAAAAAAACCTCTTTTTTGAATCTAAGCATCTACTTCAGAATTATTCTATTGATGAAATTGTTTGAATATATTTATATATTTTATAGGTATCCATTTGAAATTTTTAGATATGAACATAATTAAAGCGATTCTTTTTTTACTATAAGTTTTACTTTCTAAAGTAAAATTCTGAAATATTTTTTGAATTGAATAAATTGGAAAAATAAATTGATCAGATATCCAAATACTTAGATTCTTTCATATTTGAGTTTAATACAATAATTAAAAAGATTCTTAAAATATTAGATAAATGAATAGATAAATAAAAAAACTCAAAACATTACCATGGCGACCGAGTAAACCGTGTCTCGCCAACCATATGGATGCACACTACTCAAATGTTAAAGTTAAAAATTAATCTTTATTTTAAAGAAAAAAGGCATTTTATTAATCCAATGTGACCTAATTAAAAAGTACACACACATAAATAGATGTTAGATTAGGGTTACTCTGATCATAAAGATATTTGAATCATTATTATGTAAGCAGTTAATCTCAACAAAGAAATTCAGCACAGTCCGAACATTTATCCCTCGAATTACTTAGTGTACTCATGGTCTTTATAATCTTCTAAGGTCAAATTTAATCCTATTTGTCCATTTGAATTTACGATCTTACCCCCCCCCCCCCCACACACCACCC